>PNEQ01023006.1:36407-121022 GCA_003012365.1 Medauroidea extradentata
AGCTTCTCGTGTGTTCGGTACGTTTGAGATTCTTGTACGGTGTTATTTTAATATTTTGTGCATGTATGTAATTGTAATATATTGCAATGCAGGGATTAAAATACGCGACGTGTAATCGCCAACAACAACGGGATATTAAGACGTGATTCGGAAGACAGTAACTGCAGCTGGCATGTCTACAAAAACACTCGCTAAATAAATAGTAGGTAATCAGTCCAGAGAAAAGTACTATATAAAATTTAAAAAAAAATTTTACCCAACTTTTATTTTAACAGAATTTGTTGGTGAATACTTACGGTTCATGTTGTAGTCCTATATGTAAACATGCTTTTTCAAGTCACCGACTCAATAAATTCTTTTTGTAAGAAAAAGTCCATGTTTTTTTAATCAAGTAAGTGGTTATTAGAAAGTCCACGTGAGATTTTGTGCCTGTCAGCTGCAAAAATTTAGGCCTACAATTACCAAAGTAAACGGCCAGAAGACGTACGCCTGTATATTTCCCGGTCGTTAAAGTGTACCTGTTTAATGATAGGTGTTAATCAACAAAATGATTTAAAGCTGATCTGGGCAATTAGGCCTACCCACGTTTGTTTAATACTTACGCTTTTTATTTGTATATTATTTCCGTTTAGGTTATGGGAGCACAAATTTTGGCTATATAGTGTATAGTCACATGACTATAATAACACTGACATTTCGAAGGTAGGCCCTACAACAAAAGGTAAGTTTGTTTAATAGTCTACAACTGCAAACTTAAACTAGGCCTATACGGCTTTATTATCTGATAGTGTAGAATCAAATTGAAGGCAACACGACAAATAATTGTAATAATGCTTGCATGAATTATTATATTTATTATTTCAGTTTAAATATGTTTGCTTGACTGTCATAAGCTCTTGCAACTTCGGTTTTGTTGCAACCAAATAAGCTACTATTATTTAATCTTTTTAGATGTCAAGTAGAAAACATAAGTTGCCCATACATGTTTGTTTAATTTTGGTAACGTCTTTAAATGTTTAAATTTTGATCATACCTAGGAAAATATACAAAAAAATGTTAAATTTTAAATAATTGTAGTAGGCTATCCATTGCTGTAATATGAAATAATTCCATTAACATTGCCCACCTAACACTAGTAAGATTAATGTGAAGATAGTATTGAAAATAAATTATTTGTCTGAGATCTAAAAAAAAAAAAATAATAATCCAAAGAAAATCACAACACACTTTGGGTGTTATTGCAATCATAATATACCTTAACTGTTGACATGTTTCGGTTGTCATCTGGAAAGCACATGGTGGTGGAAGGATACATAATGTTTTTGTTTACATTGTCCTACTTTTTTATGATCTGTCAAATAATGGAATTCTTACACGGTATGGACAGCAGAAGAAAATCATTAGAATAATAGCTAGCATAAGAGTCCCTAACTCATCCAAATCCTAATTATAGAAACCGAAAATACACTGCCATCCTTGTAAATGCATGAAACTGTTACTTTCGTAATTAAAAATGTCAAATTTTTCTTAACAGTCTAGAGTTCATTGTGGTAAGCACTTAGGACACAACCCCAACCTTCCAGAACTTAGCACTGTAAAACTCCCTAGCATGGCCTTAAAAGGAACTTCACTGTTTAACTGTTTTACACTTTAAAAGATATTTCTAATTGGGAACTTCTCTGTTACTTTAGTTAACCTTTAAATCATGTAAACAAACGATACAGCGACAAGTTTATTATGAAAATACTTAATCACCTCACATAAAGAAAGTACACATTATTTGTAATACGGCATAAAACCAGTCTTGCGACTGTAAAATTTTCAGAACAAATAAGCGAGAAGTAAGTCTTGTGCAGGCACAGAGCAAGATGCATACAAATTTGTGTTTTACTACTCGCAAGCTATAATTTGCCATAAAAAAAGCGGATACGTTTTTCAATACTACTGCAAAGGTGAATGCTCAATATTAAATACTTTTTACATATATATTTTTTTGTTTGGTTTTTAGCACAATCTGTTGGTTGTATCATTTCGATGACGTTTTAATAAAAGCAAGAAAAGCTGTGAGTTGTTTACAGATAAGTACAGCTGTTTAGCATTTGCTTCAAACTGTGCGAGTTGTCTTGTTATGCATGCTGCACTAGCTTAGGTCCTTGAATATAGTTTACTAAATAACTTATTCACACGCACATTCACTCTCTTCATATATACTAGAATTCTGCGTTTGTTGGCCAGTCGGCAATACGCCTCCACTTCGCAGTTCGAGGAAGGAACGGGTTATCATCACAATCTTCGCACGTATCATGTGTCCCCTTGCTTGCCATTGGACTCACAGTGGAAGAGGTGTCTAACGACCATCCAAGAAAATATAAAAATATTAAGCTAGTTTGACGCAATGCCCTTGTCGAGCCAGACAGCCTTACGTAGTTGTTTTAAGATGAATCTCAAATATCCAACAGCAGAGCACTGGAGTTACCACTGGCCAGTAACGAAGGAAGATACTGACACGTTAAACCAAAGCCTAGAAAACAGTCAACTTTCCTCCTGATGAAACAGTGTCCCTAAAAACAATTATAGACCTCGTGATTTCACATTGTATTTTAGTACCACGCTTGACTACGAACAATTGTACGCATCTGTACACTTGTTCGATTGGTATAGACTGAAAAATTCTGAGAAACTATTTCAGATCAAGCTTCAATGTTATTAACAGTGTATCCTTGTGCAGAGACGTGTATCATTTGACTGTTGCTAGAAGAATAATGTTAGCGTGACACCGCACGTCTGTGATAGTGTGTAGCACCCCGAGACTCTTGAGATTTTGAAACATCTAATTATAAGAGCCAGTGATTTTTGGTAAAACAATTCCCCCCCCCCCCCCCACTATGTTTCAATGCCTCACGTACATATCTGCAGATCTGCTTCATGGCCAGTGAGTGAACGTTTTTAAGTCACAGCGTCTTGGAGTTTTACCCGCAAATCACAAAAGTGCCATGTCACAGTAACCATATTCGAAATGGCACAGTCAAATACGATGCCTCTGCACAAATACGCTCTGTCGATAACCATGAAGCAAAGCGCAGGTGTGCACATAAAGGTATTGAAACAAAGAAACAAAAGAATATTTTCGGGAAAATCTAATATCCCTAGTGATGCATTTTTGGGTTTGTTCATGGAAATTCTCCAAATTTGGTTAACGTGATGGTTTTCGCATGTACCATTCTTTCGGGTCTATAGTCTGAAAGTGTTGTCTCTAATAAATGGTTGGTTTTGTGCACGTGTGTTTCAGCCGACGCCGCTTGTGGACAGCCTGAAGGAGGAGGACAAGTACGGCAATGACGGCGAGAGATTCAACCGCATTGGTCGCACCTTCGTGGACGGCGTTGGAGCCCTCACAGGACTGCTCAGGTCCGCCGTCGACGTGAGTATTGTACCTCTCCCCAATTTATCTTCCTCCTCCCTCTTCGAAAAACATCACGGTCTAGTGCAGCACGAACAAGGAGAGAAAGACTTAGTCGAGTTGCGGCCAGAATTGGCACAGTGGCTAGAGCACCTGCCTCACACCAAGGCAACTAAGTATCAATTTTCGGCGGGAACAACCTTTATTTTCACAAGTGGAAGTCATGCTGAACGATGCCATTTGCCGACGGGATTCTTCAGGGACCTCCCTTTCCTCCGCTCTTCATTTACACAATTTATCGTCCACCTGATGGAAGGTTCTCAGACAATAAGAAGGCAGCAACATGCATTACTGTTTCATCGAGACAAACAATTAAATTATTTAATATTCACGCGATCTCAGAGTCCATGTAGCCTAATATGTCTTACAAGTCAATGAACATCCCTCGCCGTCGCCACTCCCCTCACCAATTTGCCGGTCTCTAGAGATACGGTTGCTAATGTTGTTAGTCAGTAAATATTTTCCATTAAGACATTGGTGCACGTCCATTTTTAATTTACAGTACTTTCCCCTTCATAAGCATTACTGAAGGCGTACCAACATTTTTGAAATTGCATGTTCTAAATGTTTGTCTACTACATATTTTTGCATTCCACTCCCATTGTATCTGACAATTTTTCAAAGATATCAGTGCTTGCGTTATTTCTTATCTTACAACAAATTTAAGATAAAATGTATGTAATTTATTACCTAACAATGTTAAAAGGTGAAGTAGACTATCATTTAGAGCATAAAATGTCAAAAGAGTTTATACGCCTTCAGAAAAGCTTATAGTGAGTAAATATTGTAAATTAAAAATGACCGTCCAGCATTGTCCTTAACTTAACTTAAATTAAGAGTGGTAAAGTAAGATGAAAAAATCATGATTTCTTGTGTGTTGTTGCAGTACCCGACAGTCGTGCTGAAAAGTATATCCAGGAGATTGACGCAGGCGCTCAATAGTGTCGGCTCCAGGATTGTGGGCCTCCAGTAGCGACTTCTTGCAGAGGAACAAACAACCACCATACGTCCAAATAATGCCCATCATTCTTGCCAATGGCTTTGTGATGCTTTGACTTGGGTTTAATGACACCACTTTGTTTTAATGCATCACGTTCACATCTGCAGCTCCGCTTCGTGGTCAATAATTTGATGTTTTTAACTTTCAGAATCTTGTGGTTCTGCCTGGTAATCACAAATGTGTAGTGTCGCAGTAACCTTTTTCTGATTGCCAAAGACAAACAATTAACATTTCTACACAAAGACATGCTGCCAATAACCACGGGGCAGAGCTGCAGATGTGCGCAAGGTACTGAAACCAAGTAGTGCAAAAATGTTTTCGCATAAATTAGGAATCCCTGCATATGTTGTGTAACCACTAGAGACCCGGAAATTTCTCGGGTCCAATGCCTATTTACTACTTAGTAACGGCTGTTTATTTATATTGACTGCATCTCCGATGAGTTGCCAGTTACATTCTAGACCTGGCAGTGAGAGATTTCATTCAAGATTCCTCATAGGTTTGCTCATTATTCAGAGTTCTCAAAGGTGTCTCTGATATATTGTGGTCCATATATAATCGAGACCAATATTTGCATGAGTTGTAAATATGGCTTGTAGGAAAATAGAAAATCAAAATTTCCCTGTCCACATGCATAACAACAGACCAAGAAATTTCCCGAGTTAATTTCGGTACAAGATAGATTTATGTTCTGTACGTGAATGTCAATTTCGTAATTCTGGATATATTTATAAATCTTGTCGTTACTGACTAGAGGAACGAGAATTCCGTGTCTTCATCTGGCAGCAGTCTAGATTACTCTGTCGT
The DNA here is from genome assembly GCA_003012365.1 of Medauroidea extradentata. Lineage (NCBI taxonomy): Eukaryota > Metazoa > Arthropoda > Insecta > Phasmatodea > Phasmatidae > Medauroidea > Medauroidea extradentata. The sequence continues at coordinate 41,675 of PNEQ01023006.1, forward strand.
TTACTCGAATTGACCGCCACCGATTATCCATTGGTTTCTAACTGTACAAGCGTACATAGTAGCTCCACAAATTATTTCCTTATTTACTACCGTCTTTCATTATTCTGGGACGTGTCAAATCAGTTGTTGTCCATTCCCAGAAGAGACAGTGAAGAAGAATACGTTCTTGGTATTCAACCTGGTCTAAAATAAATTGCGGATTCTGAACCAATAGCGAATTTGCATGGAAACACTTCTTAACTTCTGCGCTAGCATGTCAGATATCCAACTAATCACTCAGTGAAACATCAGCAAGTTAACAAATAACTAAGAACATGGTATATACAGGAGTTTGGGGTCCAGCTCAGAGGTCGTCGAAACCGCGAAATCGTCGGATCTCTCTAAGTTACATTTACCAACAGCTCTGCGTGTGACGGCTGGAAAACGTTCAAAGGATAAGATAATGCATTAACTTTGTCGAAAAATATTTGTGTAAAAGCAACCAAACAAGCACGATTAACAGGAAAAGATTGTTTGAGAGCTCAATCAAATATGAACTTATACGTGCGTATCGTATGTATCTTAAAAGAGAACATGTTGTGTGTAACCTTTAATGTCAAAATCATGCATATTGTAATCGACTTAAAACTGAATATTCTAAGATAAGGAACCACCAGTTGCAAACGCATACTCCAGGTGTCACGAGTCCTTGAATGGGTAGTTCATGTTAAGAATGTGCAAATAAACTTTGAGAAAGTTCCACACGCCATTTTCATTACTGTGTTGAGACGTGTGGTGATTAGTCCGAACAATTTATTTTAAGGTTTACATTATTGAGGCAACTGATGAAGTACATCATAACATTTGTTGCTATCTGGAAAACACTTTCATTATTTCTCTTAAATATGTGCACATTTGTTTCTAAAGATTACTGTTTCCTTTATTACCAATTTATTATGAAATATTATACCCCACTTTAACAGTGATTCTAAGTTGACAGTACAATAAATTTTCTGTGTTCAATTTTTTATCATTACAGATAGAATTTGTACTTATACGTTTCTTCACAAAAAGTTTTGGGGGCAAATGAAAAACTTTGGTAGTACAATTAATTATTATTTTTTCATTTTATGTGTTGGTAAACAATTCATATTTGCAAAGCACTTTTACAATCAAGTTTTGTTTTTAATTTGTCCCCAGCACACTCAAATATAATATATATACTTTAGTGAAAAGCCGCGATATTTAACGTCACTAGCGCTTCACACTATCATAGAGAAATGGCTTTTCCTTATTGTTAGAGACACGAAAAATGCTCCTTTTCATTTGGACATCACAGCAAGAATTCAAACAAATGTACGTGTGCGTCATTTTTGTTATTGGTCCTATACTAATTTGACTCCTAGAAGGCGTTAAATCTATAATAATTAGGTGACATGTAAAATTCGCGTTATTTTCTGGCGAAAGGCTAGACTCCAGTCGGCTGTATGGTCATTAGATTAAAAGTTCTACATGGACTGACCTACATTCTGTAAACCCATCACACATGTGAATTACAATACACAGAAGCTCGTGGGCAAGGGTCCTCAGCGGTCGAGGGGTCAGACCTCTCGCCTCCCACCTAAGCGATAGGGTTCGATTCCCGGTGGATATGGTCCTTGATTTGTCGCATGTGGGAAACGTTGCTGACATTGTCGTTTGTCGGCGAGTTTTCTCGGGGAACTCTTGTTTCCCCCGCCTTTCTTATTCCGTTGTTGCTCCCCACACATCACGTCACCCCATCGATTCTTCGGGCCAGACAGGCGAACAGGTGAGATATTTTGGACAGCGCTCAACATCGAGGACTTAAGTGCTGATTAGGGGTGAAGTGAGGTGAGTATGGAGAAGCGTCAGGATTCCTGACGCTTCTCCATACTCACCTCACTTCAGGATGAAGGGGTGGTGGAAACGGGAGATCACCGCGAAAACCCGCCGACCAGCGGAATCGTCCGGCACGATTCCCACGTGTGAAAATCCGGGTACTGGCCTCGTTGGGAATTGAACCCGGATCGCCTCGGTGGGAGGCGAATGGTCTGACCATTCGGCCACCGCGGCCCCTCTCGCTAGTCGAGCAGTCGGCCCAATCTTCGCCTAGGTCTTTTCTTCTCTCATCCACAATGTGCCCCTGCCCGAAAGCGTCTCGTGGTTAATATATTCACAGGTTGTGCTCTGGTGAACGTCGTCAAATAACAACGCGAATTTCGCAAGTCCGCATTAACAATAAGCAGGTAATTGCAGGCCTTATCATGTGGTATAACTGTGCCAGCAACCTGACTATGAGCATAGCTGCTGTCTACTAGAATGCATACTGTTCTAAAATTAATACTTTATGGTCTCTCGCATATGGTATCGACAACCAAATATATACAATTAGACAGGAAGATGAGAGTAAGAGAATAGATCAAGTAGGAGGTAACACTCTTTCATAACTACTAGGAAGACTAATACATAGATACAGTATAAAATAATATTGGAAGGAAGGATAGACAGATATGCGAGAAAGGAACTAAGGGTCAGGATTGCTCTCCTTCCCTTAGACAGGAATGTATGTGTAAGAGAATAGAACGAGTAAGAGGTAACACTAATTAATAACTACTAGGTAGACTAATACATAGATACAGTATAAAAGAATATTGGAAGGAAGAATAAACAGATATACTGAGACAGAAGCTAAGGGTCAGGATTGCTCTCCTTCCTTAATTAGCAGCTTAATTCTCACCCGTGTGTCGGACGCCGTGGTCGTAGTAGAAGTCCACGTCGGCTGCGTCCCCGGTATTCCCGAACCAGGACTTCTTGGTCACGTCGCCGCTCGAGAGAGACTCTCCGTGCCTCTCGTCGATAACCTCCAAAACTCTTCGTGCCCCCACCTCTTGTCACCTTTTTCCAGTCTTTTGATTGGCCCCCCATATGACGTTAAGGGTGGAGTCATCGCTGCTACAATTGTGATTTCCCCATGCCAAAACAGTTCCAATTATTTCCCCGACGTAATGGCATTTCAAGTAGCTCGGTGTTGCGATGCTCCGCCGGTCATTTATAGTTGTGTGTTTACAAAACTCCCCTGGCTGCATTCTTCTGTCACCGAGGCGCTGTCGGGTTGGGAAACCATAACAACACATATCCTTGGTTTCTAGTCTACAGATCAGCGAACCCACGAACGTTCCAGGTCTGTATTGACGGTCTGCGAGAAGCTCTGGTAATACGAACGTAGTTTGCGGTGTAGTTACATCAAATGTCGTGGCTTTCAGCTATAGATGACTATGGGTGTTATCAGCAGGCGATTTTAAAAATAATATTTTTCCTGATGGGTTGGTGTGCAGCACATACGGGCGAATCAGGGAAATAAATTGCCGTATGAGAGATTAGGGTACTGTTTAAACTACCCTTATTGGCAGGGCTGCTACTTCGAAGACTACTGCCTTCTACTAGAAACGGAAATCGTGTAGCACTTAAGGATTTTTCTATGAGGTGAATGTAGAGCAGCAGTGGAATACTGGGACGGGAGAAGTAAGAGTACGCTTGGAAAACTCGCGAACAACGCCATCAGCCTAGTTTTCCACGTTCGCAAATCGAGGCTACTTTGCCAAACTCGTGTCGCTGTGGTGGGAAATCAGTTTTCTGGGCGCTGAAACGTCACTGCTCCACTTTAAGTGATAAGATTATTACACGTCTCTGATTTCAGCGCTTGAATCGTACCTACTCGATCTCGGAATAAACTAGTTCTGATCAAGAAGTCAACAAATAAACATTTCACGAGTAATCACATAGAACCTTAAAAATAAGTGTACTCCTTTGGTTAAATACTAGAATTATAATATAAACACATTGTGTAACTTCCGCTGTTTGGCCATATAACTAATTTGTTTACACTTAGTCAAGGACAAATTGTAGGCCATTATTTGCCATACACGGCTTGCAGTGGAGAACACTTTTGGGCAATAGTTGAAATTTCTCCTGTTGACTGACTAATCGCATGTGAAACCATTCAAATAAGTAAATGACAACATCATAAATAGAACCCCGATTTTATGGTGAAAAGTTTATTACGCGAATTCGTTTCAATGCCTTATGGGCAAATCTGAAACTGTGCTTCATGGCCGGTGATTGGATATTTCAACCCTCACCTGTCTTGGGGTTATCCTGGCATATCACCGACGTATGGTTTCACAATTATCTTATTCTCATTGGTGCAATCATTTGAGACACGTGTTTGAACAAAGGCACTCTGCCAATAACCATGAAGCAGAACTTTCGATGCACACGTAAAGCAGTGAAACAAAATGGTGCAAAAATTTTTTTTTTCGAGACAAAGGCATTGCTCTTTACATAGAAACGGGAAAAATTCGCGGATTCACTGAGCTGTAGGCTAGCCTCCAAGAATATATATGTACTCAGGCAGACAACAGCTGTTTATTAGCTGCTAGTGGTGTGGGGAACGTTAATGTATGTTTTTATTATTGGCTCAGAGGCTTCCAGAGGATGTCAAATACATCAACGACCAATTGCGAAAGTGACACGAATTTGTAGTTGCTGTAATTCTAACGTGTGCGTATAAGAAAACGCGAATTTTTCAGCTCCCTATCTGTACACAAAGGCCTGTGGCATAGCCATCTTTAATACAAGGCCGCGGCCCTAGATCTGGCAACCCTGTCAGGAAGGGTCGTTTTAACACTACTTTTGTCTCGCCAAAGGCAGCGACTTCCCCTGATTCGCCGGTGTGTAATGCAGAATAACGAATCAGGTACAGCCATTACCTTTGAAGAGCTAAGAGAAGTGTTAAAATGGCCCTTGTATGCAGGGTTGCCAAATCTAAGGCCGCAGCCTTCTACTGAAGATTGCTATGCCTGTGGCCAATGAATTCACAGACTGAGTTCAATAATTTACAGGTCAACGAGGTCTGGTCAGTTTCCATACAATAACGAGAATTTTTCATATCTCTGTCAATAAACAGTCAATATATTCTTGAGTATTCACACTATAAATCGCAATAAGTGAATATCCTTCGACTGCTGGTGGTTTGACACTGATACTGGATGAAGATGTTTCAACTTATTTAATCAGTAAAGATGCATTTTTTTTCCTATTTGAAGTACAGATATCTGAGAAGTCAGCTCTATACGTCGGCGAACCCACAAATGTTCAAATTTCTTTCATAAGCTGTCTGTTTCTGAATCATTGGGGTGAACAAGAACAAAGTTACAAACAAATTCCTAAGCTAATACCTTTCGCGTAAACAAAATTGCATAGCGGTAAATCTACAGTTTGTAAACTGTTTTAACTTGTTTGTTGATAAACACATATTTTAGAGCAGTTCAAACCGAAAATTTGACTCCAAAATTGTGTTCCTGTTAATCCCAGTGTTCCTATCCACCAGTTTACAGTATTCAAATGTCATTTTATATTATACAGAATCGCATAAAATCGAAAAAAAAAATCAGGGATTAATTGAAACAAAATTATATAAAAACGTGTTAGTACACTGTACTGACCGAAAAATGTGTGCTCCATTACTCTAAACTCTAAAGGAAACCGGATCGTTTTTATTTTCCACAACTGAGCAGATAATTCATGAAAAAACCTTTTTTGTCCAAGTTGCCACTGTTTATGACCAACGTATTATATTCACACCTGCAGCTCTGCTTTGTGGTGAATGATTATATGTTTTTTTATTCTCAGCGTCTAGGGATTCTATCCACAAATCACAGACGTATGGTGTTTCAGTAACGTTATTCTGATTGGCATTGTCAGATGAGCGACGCATCTGCAAAAGTTCATGCTATCCAATAACCAAGACGGAGAGCTGCAGATGCGTTCGTAAGACAGAAATATAAGTTGGTGCATTTTTTTTGTTACAGCCAAAGTCAGTGGCTCTGTTTATGTTTATCTAAATACGTGGGGTTTTGTTTCGTAATCAGTAACTCAGGACATACCGCAAGTGGGGATATTTTGACAGTAGGGGTAACTTTGTACGACTCAAAATTCAAAATATTTAATTTGAAGTCATTTAGTGAAGAAAAATGGCAGTATTTATCTAAATGGATTAAACTACTGTAAATGCTTTAAGTAGCTTAGCAAGATATATTTTTATTTACATTCAATGGTCCCAAAACGAATAATTTGAGTCTGTCAATTTCAACCCTGCAGTAAAAGTACCATCCCCCCCCCCCCATTTTTTTCGGTATGCAGAATTCTTTCAATATTTCTTTCAGTGTTTAGAATCGGAACAGAAACAAAGTATTCTGGTTTAATTGTATATTTTGTTTTATTTATCACAGCTCACGGTAAAATCATAACTATCAAGCAGTACGTTAACTATGAAAAGAAAACTATTCCAAGTTGTGAGATGATAATTGTAGGATTATTTAGCCTATAAAGACCCAAAAATTTCGCGCATTCGTTTAAATAAAAGAAGCAATTCCAGCCCCAGTTACTTCCACGACTGTATCACTGTTTATTTCTCTAGTCATTGAGGACTCTCGACCAATAGCGAATCCGCATGAAAACACGCTCTGACTCGAATGCAGCCAATGAACGAGCAGCTAGAGAGAGAGAGAATGCACACGTGACTGTGGAGTCAGCAAACAGGTCGACGATGTCGGAAAATTCCCGGGTCTCTGACTAGAAAAAAAAAAGTGCGAACATGTCAAAGTACAATTTTATGTGAACGAAACACTTCTCACTCTTTTAGGCTATGACATTTCGACAAAACAAGAATTTACAATTGTCATAACTAAGTTTCGCTCGTTTGCTCAACAAGTGTAAACAGTACAGTGTTCTTAGGAGCGCCACCGAGGACGTGAAGGCAAGGGCCTGGATCCCTTTCTCACGCACCTGTGAACAAAAACAAAATATTTTTTACTGTGTGACGGGAAAAGGTTGGTAAGATTCCCTACAATGTATTGGCAAGCGTATCACAACTGCGTGCAAGCAAAAATTGCTTGTCAAAATTTAAGCAAAAAAATTTATGACACCTTATGTAATAACTGAAAAGCATGGACTCAAAAAATATATGACACACGGAGGAACATGTTCATAACCTTCTAATCCGAAGGCGCGCCTTAATTACTACTTTACCATATCACTTAGCCAGTACACATCGAAGAGTCAAACAGTAAATGTGATAAAGCCCAAATAGCGCGTAATTTATAATTATTATATTATATTCACGGTGTATTCCAGTTACTCAGAGTATTGCGTTTTTGTATATTATATATAATTAGAGCCCACGATTTTTGGTGAAAAGAATTCTGCAACAGTTTGTTTCAATGCCTTATGTGCACAACAGCAGGTCTGCTTCATGGTTATTGGCAGAATGTATTATTGCACAGGCGTGGCTCTTTTGACTGTGCCAACAGTAACAAGGTTACTGCGACACCACACGTCTGAGATTTGCGGGTAGAACCCTAGACGCTGAGAGTTAAAAGCAGCCAATCGCTGACCATGAAGCAAGGCTGCAGTAGTGCACATAAGGCATTGAAACAAACTGTTGCACAATTCTTTTCACCAAAAATCGTGGGCTCTATATATAATTTAAGCAATGCGGATAATTAGAGACCTGAAAAATTCGCGTTTTCTTTTGGGAGCAAGCTAAGAGTTCCAGCAACTATAGGTCTGTATCACGTTCACAATTGGCCGTTGACTTACTCGACACTTCCTGGAAGTAGCTGAGCCAGTAATAACACTGTAGCTGAATGCAGGCCCATTTCACAGTGTCAGCGAGCAGCTAATAAACAGCTGCTGTCTGCACGATTTCACAAATATTCTTGGAAGCTAGCCTACAGGTCAGTCAACCCGCGAATTTTTCCTGTCTCTACGGATAATCTAAAAAAAAAAAAAAAAAAAAAAATCTACTATTTTCTCAAATTGCAATTATCGGGCGTATTTTTGGACGGATTTTCTAAAGCGCCAGTGACCTTCGAGAAAAAAAAACTGGGAATTATGGTTTATTTAGCCAAAAACCTATTACGCCATGTCGTACTCACAATGTTAGCGTCAAGCAGTTTGTGTAAACAACTTGTGAGAGCCCCAGAAACCTGGTATGTTTAACGTCTAACGACGCTGCGTCACATGCGCAGAAACGTGTACAGTCATTCATTGTAGTTTTCCATTTCTAGCAAGTAACGTTTCTGCGTTTTATAACAGGTTTTTACTTTACGTTTCCGAAATTTTTTCATCTACATTTCTCTCTCAATGTCATAGCGTTATTCCTTATACTAGAGAGTTAAAATTAAATTTGTTCACGCTGTAAGCATCTTATGTTTCAGAACAACATAAGTAACGCAAAGAATAATCGCTAAAAAATAAAAACATTTTTTAATCAATCTTCGAAAAATTCATTGTCTGTGATTCAGCCTAAAACGCGAACTTGCAAGTTTTCTGTGAAGTCGGCACTGAGTTTGTAAAAGTACTGTAGTTCAATGTGTGCGGCACTTAAGGCTTCTGCCTACCTCAGAGCTCCGGCGGCAGCAAGGATAGGGCGTTACAGGTTAAATTATATTCATAAATATCTCAGTCACTTTCAAACCTACGTATATGCCACAACTGACTTTTTTGTTCAGTACGATATGGTCCACATTGCTACGGAATCTTTTAGCAAGTTATATCAATACCCTGAAAACTATGAGCAAATAAGTGTTTATATGCCGATTAAACACTAGAAACCCCGTACTCATAAAATTATTTTCACATTTTCGTTTACGTCGCAGTATTCTCCTCTTCTCAATGCAGAAAATGGTTTCCATCCGAAAGCGATATCTCAAAGAGTGACTGAGCTACACGGAATTTAGTTTAACATGTAAAACCCTATCCTTGCTCCCGCTGCGCTCCGAGGTAGGCAGAAGCCTTAACATTTTCGCACGTATATGTATATTAATTTGATTATGTTGTTGTTTAATGCGTTTAAGTGAAATAATTAAACAGTTAGGATAAACAGCGTCTTTATATAATAAAGACATAAACTTCTTCAGGGTACTTCCCGTGGCTAAACGAAGACAAGTGTGTAAAGGTGTGGTACAACTAAAAACTCGTCCAAAGGATAAGCGAATAAGGACACCAAGCGTTTTCAAGGTTCGCGGGATAGGAAGCCACATTTAGATCCATGAAATTTGCACGAAAAGAATTTTGACCGTTTGATTCGGTGCCTTACGAGCACATCTGCAGTGGTGTATACATGCGACATATTTCTACATTCTCTTTATTTCCAGGAAATACAAGCAGCCCTTGAGAGGTAAGACGTGTCGCCATTTTGTACAAATGTATTTCTCATCATAACTGTTGTTTAAGTAAAATTTCTGAGATTTTAACTTCGTTAGAGCATAAAATATTCAATTATAAAATTTCTGACATCGCAAGCAATTGTATGCCAGTTTTGTTACGTCATCTGAAACCGCCAAAAGTATTTACTGTTCTATTCCAGACTTTTCTACATGGTACAAAGGTTCCGCCAGTAGGCCTACTAACTAACAGAGTATTACTCTGTGGCTTTGACGTAACCACAACTTTAATAATGAAACTCAAATACATATCGTCCCCTGATTAGCAAAATGGCGAATGTCACATATTTTATGATTTTTAGTTACTGTGTTCATAAAATTCTACAGACTTTAAAACACGTTCTGGTAAATGGACAATTTTGTATGTTAAGCACTGTGATATATACGAAAAGCTTTCCTTAACTTGGGGCAAATGTTACAGTTTCATCCTGGCAAAAGAGCCATCTTCCATAAAGATCCTAGGTTTAGAAGTGTAAAAGTTTTCCGGCGCTTGGTTTGGTAGTCAAAAATGTTTGCATACAGTTTTTTATATTTATAAAACTGCATAGTCTTGAAGTGTAAGTAATTCTCATTGATTTGGCAGGTTAAGATGTTTGTGTACAGTATTTCTCGTTTTTTTTTTTTTTTTTTTTTAAACCTGCAGAGTTTTGAAGTCTGAACATTTGATTGAAATATTTGTTCACTCCTTATTTTGTAGCATAAAATGTTTGTGTATTTCATATTTATTAAACGACAGAGTTATACAAGGTTAATATCTCCTTGGAAAATCTGAGGATCTTTATTTTTGTAGCTCAAAATGAGTCTGTAGGCCAACTACTGTATTTCACATGTATAAAATCACACAGTTTTGAAATGTAAATAATTCATTGAAAGTTCTGAGACTCCTTGATTTTGTTGAACAAATGTTGCCATGTTTTGCAACAACAAAACTGCAGAACTTAGAATTGTCATATCTCGTTAAAATTTGGAGACGTCTTTATTTTCAATGAATATTCACAATGTTCTATTTAAAATTTATAAAAAGATGTTTCATTACATGAAAATAAATATCTTAGCACAGTCAGCGCTGATAAAGTATACAAACAAATATATGGGTTAATGTATTTTTTATGTTAGGCAAAAAGGTGAATGCATTTTACATTGACTGGCAAAAGGACGAGTGTTAAAAACAAAGATGACAGACAATCTGGCAAAAATAAATAATATTGCTGTCCCACATCTCATATTTAAAAATTAACTTAACTAAAATAATTTAGTGTATTTGGATGTAATTCATATTTTCATCACAAACAAACTGTTATTAGTACTCATGTGTGGCATTTTTTGCCTGTATCATATTTTATATTTCTTCTGCAGTTTTTTTCTCCTGCTGTAAATTTACGATTTTGTAACATTCGCCACTAGTGACTACAGTATCCTTATATGAAATGTTTTTTTACATTCACATTATTCCCATAACATATCAAAGTCAAAATTTGCATGTTATATCATCACGCACCCTGCTAAGATCATCGGACTTACACAAATTAAATCATTTTTACTTATATTAGATGTAATGGGCTACGAATTTAAATTTAATAGAAACACAAAATACCGTTATTTATGTAGTTTTAAAAATTGCAGAAATTAGACAAAAAATATATGTTTAAGTTTTTTGAATAAAGAGACATTGTTTTATTGTAAAAATGCCTGTGACATATGATTCCCATTTAAATTATTCCATTTCAGTGAGTGACTTGGTTTTTGCTGGGCGTATGCTGCCGTTACATGAAAATTTTGACGTCGGAATGGCGTTGTGGGAAAACCTAGCATGCTAATAATTTTCCATGGGAAGGTAACGTAGTTACTAGTAACGTCTACAAAACCAAAATAATTTTGTACCGATATAAACAGAGGTAATGATTTTTTATGTAAAAAACTTTACACCTTTTTGTTTGAATGCCTTAAGGGGATGGTTCACCTCAGTTTTCAACGTCTTTATTTATTTTTTATATTTGTACCAGATATGTTTTCCTTATTTTAGATATATTGTGATTAAATGTTCCTCTTGGGAAATTTTTTTATCTCTCATAATTTTTGCGTAATGAGTCGTAAACGTCAAAATTTGCACTTTACGGTTTTAAGTACGCCACTGAAACCAACTGACATACCAAACTTAAAAAATGCACACTGTATAACAATGTTGTAGGCTATGATTTTACATATATAAAAATAAAATATATTTTTTTTTCTGTATTTCTAAAAAATTGTTGATATTTTTAAAATTATAATGTCAAACTTCATCATTTTTACTAAATACAAAAATATTTTATTTTTTGTTTTTAAATGTGTCAAATCGTAGCCTACAACATTGTTATACACTATGAATTTTGTCGGTTTGGTACGTCAGTTTCTTTTTAGTGGCGTAGTTAAAACCGTAAAGTGCAAATTTTGACGTTTACGACTCAAAATTATGAGAGATACAACAATTTCCTAAGAGGAAGAATTCATCACAATTTATGTGTAAAATAAGGAAAAAAATATCTGGTACAAATATTAAAATAAATAAAGACGTAGAAAACTGAGGTGAACCGTGACCTTAACACCCAGCATCTGGAGGTTAAACCCGCAAATCACAGACGTGTTGTGTCGCAGTTACCCGTGTACTGATTGGCACAGTAAAATGCATAACTACTCTGCACAAAAACACTAAGGGCCGATATTATAAACCTCTTTCGAATGACAACCAACTGCTATCCCCATAGAGAAAGCATTGGTGAGCAGTTGGTTGTCATTCGAAAGAGGTCTATAGATACGGCCCTTAGTCAATGGATGACTTGAAATGAGGCGGAGCTTCAGTCAGGTATGGGATACAATTCCTATCTCCATGGATACCGCAGCCGAACATAACCTTCATTTAGCTGTTTGGCTTCACTTGTCCCGGATGAGATGTACGTCAAGAAAATTGATTATTTGTTTGGAATTTGCCGTTTTTTCAGGTAAACATTAATATTATGTATTTGCGTATCTTAACCATGAAATTGAAACTAATATTTTTTACCCGTAAGTGCAAATATACGACTGCGCAACATTTTTGCTTTCTGCAATTACCAACTAACAAATCAGCATGTTTGTAAACAAGCTTTGTTTCCCACAGTACTTTTCCCCTCACGTCATGGGGCGTGTACTTCAAGTCGCCCATAATCGTGAAGTTGAGCTGCAGGTGTGCACGCAAGACACTGTAACAAAGTGGGGCAAAAATTTTTTTTCGCGAAAACTACCGGGCCTTAGTAATAAACAACTCTCGGATGTGTACAGCTGTCGCGAAGTACAGCCTAACTTGCAACACACTCACAGCACGCCACAGCAGTACTTACTCGCACTTATCGTCGTCCCACTTCTTGCCAGCCGAGCACTTGATCACCGCCTTGCACGCGCAGTCGCAGTTCTCGCTGCGCCACTCGCGGTCTCTTTGATGCAAGCATCGGCCCTTCTTCTTCTCCATGTCTTCGCACACGCATGCGCACGCGTTCTTGTCGTACATCTGCAAACATCATCCGGACAAAATATCATTTCCTTTAACTCCTTAAGAGGGCGTGGTACATAATTCAACACTAAAAACATTAATCTATGGCTGTAAGTTTCTTGAAGCCAATTTGCGAAAATTAAACAATAGCAATCATAGACAATAGTTTTAGCCAACGTAGACTGTGATTTGACACATACAAATACAAAAGAAAATAATTTTGTATTTTCAAAAAATTGTTGAGATATTTAAATTTTGATTTTAAATTTAGCATTCTTTATTAAATGCAAAAATATTTCATTTTTGTATATGTTAAATCGTAGCCTACAACATTGTTTTACACCGTGAATTTTATCGGTTTGGTATGTCAGTTGGTTTAGTGGCGTGCATAAATCCGTATAAGTGCAAATTTTGGCGTTTACGACTCATTACGCAAAAACTATGAGAGATACAAAAATTTGCTATGATGAATATTTAATTACAATTTATGTCTAAAATAAGAAGAAAAAATATCTGGTAAAAATATAAAAGTCAAAAAAAAAAAAAAAGACGTGGAAATTGAGGTGTACCACGCCCTTAAGGCAGCACTCCTTGTAAATGCGGACTGCATCTGTTGCATTTCCTCTTGTCTTTCATACACCACTCATGTGTGCGAATGTTCATCGTGGCATGCTGTTAATGTTCGCAAAATCCGTTTTCGCAATACCGCGCGCACTCAACATGTCAGCTGTCAACTCTGCGCTAATCAACGAAACACATCAACGAACTACAAGCAAACATCAACAGTTCTGTACAGCGGCCTGTAGTTTGTTTCTGTCTGTAGGTACATGTGTGTGTCGCTCCCTCATCCCTTCATCATCACCAGATACTTGATTTCAGCGCAATGACGCACCCTCTCAGCCACTGGAATGGCGCCTCGGGGCGCGCGCTGTTCAAATTTGCGCTCTTGTGTTTGTCCCTGCACCATTCCAAGGTGCTATTTCCGGAAAAATGTTCTCCAACAAGTAATGTTTATTCTCATGTTCATGGGCTTCTCCGGTAAGTAAATTTAGGGGGGTGGACGCGGGATGTAAATATTTCTGACGAATAGAAGCAAATATATCCTAATAGAATGTTTAATAAATAAATTTGCCTTTCAAACAGGTTGAGCATTGAAATAATTATCCTTTACGTGTATTAATATTCAAGTTAATAATATATAAATAACACACAATACCTTCACTTGAACATCAATAGTCCCCGTGTCCCCTCCACAAGGAATGTTTGGAGGGGACATGTCCCCCCCCCCATCCACCCGCCAGAGAGGCCCATGTAAGTTATCTACCACAAACGTGATATACAACCATTCATCCCCGAACATCGTGTACATAATTATAATAAAGGATAAAGGAATGCGCTGTTGATATAGTATTTAGCAAAATATTTATCAACTAGAAATTATGTAAGCTTTTATTGTTCTAATTGCCGTCATCTTATAACCTTAAATACTATTGCAGGTGTTTATCAAATCCTGACGAACGATAAAAGACGGTCACGAGACTGACATAACCTACCCTACTCAAGCAAGTGAATTTTCATAAGCACACAGAGAAAAATGTTTGGTTGATTCAACCGTATAAATGTTTGAATATGACCAACAAGCATGATTTGATTCAACAAAAATTTTGTTGGCTGAACAGCATATGGAACACGGCAAGTATTGGCTTTGTTGTCCTAACAAAATATATGTTTAACTAGACTAAACCATCTTTTTAGGATAATTATACCTGCCAGGCAACCAAATATGTTGCTGGTTCAACTGTTACACACTTGTACGGCCATATACAAACATTTATAAGGTTGAATCAACCAAACCTTTTTCTCTGTGCACGTATCCAGTATTGAGAACTGACCTCTTTGCCCCTGCAGTCCTCCTCCTTGGTGACGCAGCCACACATGCAGTTGATGTCCTGCTTGACTATCGCGTAGGCGCAGTCCCTTTGGTCATCGGATAGCCTGATCCTTGTTACCTGCAAGCCAAAAGAGATTTTGGTCAGCACTCAACCCATGCGATTAAAATGCATTGCAGCGTGTTCGTAAATACGTTTTTTTTTTAAAGAAACTGTTCCACATATGCCCAATGTATCTATGCATGAAAAGAAAATACTCTCCAAACTATGCCTGAATACAGTAGTCGTTTCAAAGCATCATGTCGATTAGAAAAATCATTTCGGAGCTCCTCATAATGGCTAATAACAGCCTTTTCAACCTGTTATATCTGTAGAACTACTTGTGGGATTCGTGTGAAACTACTCTAGGAGCATGCAATGGATTTAGCTTAAAACTTTTCACAAATAAATATATGTGATCACCAATGAAAGTGTCAGTCAGGCGACTGATCTATGACACCACTACACGCCGTTTCAGTGTCATGTGGTAGAGGTGATACCGCACCAGATGAGCCGGTCAACATCGCCCTTAGCATCGTGCCTCTCTCACACAAACACACGGCCACCAGGCGGGCACCTTAAGGATGTTCACGTGGCAAAATTTCAAAATTTTATATTTGCTTGGCATAGTGTTAGTTTTATAGACATTACTTGTGACTACATTTTACACTTGCAGAAATTTTTTAACTCACATAGATTTCCCACAGCGGCATGCCAAAGTCAGAATTTGCTAGTTACAGGAACATAGGTTTAACAAAAACCGAGTGACTTACTAGAATGAAATAATTGACACTGAAAAAAGATATAGGCCTAATGGGCGCTATGCTAAAAGATTTAAAAACACACAACAAAGTCATTCTGTCTTTTTTAAAAATTGCCATAAATGAGGTATATTTTCGTCATTTTCGGATTTTTTTAAAAAGTACAAAGAAATTCCATCCTGCGGTTTTTTTAAAAATCGTTTAGCATATTGCCCATTATATCTAATTTCAGTGTCAATTATTTCATTCGAGTAAGTCACTTGGTTTTTGTTAAACCTATGTTACTGTAACTTGCAAATTCTGACTTTGACATGCCACTGTGGGAAATCTATGAGAGTTAAAAAATTTCTACAAGTGTAAAATGAAGTCACAAGTAACGTCTATAAAACTAACACTATGCCAAACAAATATAAAATTTTGAAATTTTGCCACGTGAACAACCTTAAAAGGTGATGAGGGGTGACATGGTGTGAGTATGAAGCAGCGCTGGAATGAAGGGGAAGTTACCGGCGTCGTCCGGCACGATTCCCACACACGAATGTCTAGGGACCAACCCCGCCTGGAATCGAGCCCGGACCACCTAGGTTGAGCCTATGTGGGAGGCGAGAGGTCTAACCGCTCGACCACCGCAGCCCCAATTGTCCGTTCAGGATTTGCACAGTTTAAAAAGTTAGCATCAAGCAGAGCAGCACGCAGATGAGTTTTTCGGAGGGGTCCAAAAACTCAAGGGTAAATTTTATAAAGTTCAAATTTTGGTTATTAGTGACTTTATTACTAAGTCACGTTTCACGTAAAATTGAAGTACATTGACCATGACTTTCAAATATACCGATGAGAAATGTTAAATTGTCCTGAATTTGAGAAAGTCACAAAGTAACACCAATTCCCCTCTCAAATGACGGGGGTGTCCAGTGGGGCTCAGGATTTCAAGGTGCAAAATGGTGCTGTTTAAGAAGTTACCTTAAGGTGTGTCTGGACCCCATTTCACTATTCTATCTTGTGTAGGTTCAAACATTAATGGGTGGGACGAGGCTTAAGCGTTTTGGCCTTCCCCTCCCCCTTAAGGGCGTTCAAGTGGGGAAAAATTCATAATTTTATATTTGTATAAAATAGTGTTAGTTTTGTAGACATTAATTCAGAGAACATTAATATCTAACGGAAAAAAATTAGCTCATCTAGTTTTCCCGTAATGTCCCTTCAAAGTCAACATTTGCATATTTTTACTTCATACAAAACTTGAAAACCAGTAAATATAATGAAATGGAAAAAATCTCATCAAAACTACACGTCACCGTCTACGTCTTGAAGAATATACAAACATATTATAAAATATTTCTGTGTTTAAAATAAATTTCTAAAAGTACCAAAAAAAATTTAAATTTTGAAATTTTTTATTTAACATAAACATTTTTTGTAACGGGTTTTAAATGCTACAGGCCATAGACAGTACAGCGTAGTTTTGATATGATTTTTTTTCATTTCTTTATGTTAACTGGATTTCAAGTTTTGTTTGAAGTAAAAATACGCAAATTTTGAATTTGAAGTGCCATTACGGGAAAACTAGATGAGCTAATTTTTTTCCGTTAGCGGTATATGTACTCTCAAGTAATGTGTACAAAACTAACACTATTTCATACAAATATAAAATTATGTTTTTCCCCACTTGAACAACCTTAACGTATCACGTTATTCATATATCCCCTCCTGTATGGAGTACATATATATATATGCCTGCAATAAAAACGGAACTATTATTTCAACGGCAGTCAAAAGCAAAAATTCGTTTGTCTGCTTTCTGCCTTTACTGCTCATTTATTGTATTACTGTAAAGTTTCCAACTTATATTACATAAATACTGCTGCATTGTTTTATACACCATTATGGTGCATAATATGCAGAAACATTTCTTGGAGTACGTCCTCCAAATAGCAATTTATGTACCAGATAACGATTTGTTGACACCGTTCACCAATTGTTTAACAAACTAGCTCTCCGTTTAATTCGTCTGTCTCTATTGTATGATCGAGACCAAATTAATGCACTTATATTAAGGACTCTTGGTAATCTAATCCACACATTCTTACGAAAATATTTTTGTAGCATTTTGTTTCAGTGCCTGTGTGCGCATCGGCAGCTCTGTGTCGTGGTTATTGGAATTCGTGTCTTAAGTAAAACACTTCACTCATTTGACTGCACCAATCATAAAAGGGTTATTGAGACATCATTATAGATGATGGTTAGAGATGATGGTTTATCGCGGGACAACTTGACTGATTGCTGGGTTTCAACGCACGTTCAGCTTACTAGAAGATTACTGGCTTTTCCCTGTACTTGGAGCGGTTGTCCCATTTGACTGAGCCAATAATATTCCTACTATTGTAGTATTTTATGCTTGTTATTGGCCTGCAGCCAGCTACTGAATGCCAGTCGTATATAACCCAATCATAGAGCTTACGAAAAACTACAGTGTTTTCAAAGGTATGTTCACTGAAAGAAAAATTTTGTAAAAAATCTTCCCTACGATATTATTTTGCAGTAACCACAAAATAAATTTTGCAGGGTAAATACCCACTAAATTTTTTGCAGCTGCCACAAAATATTTTTTTCTGTGTTGGCACAAACAATTTCCGCGATATACCATCATTATAGATGATAGTATATCGTGAAAATTGTTTGTGCCAACATAGCTTTCAAAATACTGTAGTTTCTTGTGACATGTGCGATTGTGTGATATACCACTGACACAGCGTAGTTGTCTCCAGACCAATAATAGACATCAAATAAGACAATAGTGGTATTTATAGACTTAGTCAAGCAAAAGCCAGTAATCTTGTAGTAAGCTGAAAGTGCGTTGAAACGCAGTAAACAGTCAAGTTTTCCCGCCATAAACCATCATCTCTAACCTTTAGGGACAGTAAAATTTCGCGAATTCAATTACCTGTAGGCTAGAATCCGTTCTACTATGCATATATTCAAGCCCCGACTATTCGTTCATTGTCTGCTGTTCCACTGAGGAGCAGCTAGTTGACTATCTGTTGGGGCTTGAGTATACATAGGATAGTTCATTCTAACATGCAGGTCATTTTATTTGCGAAATTTTCCTGTCCCTACTAACCATCATCTCTAGATATCATACGTCTGTTATCTTCCAGTAGATGCTCAAGACAAAGTCAGAGTTTAAACATGCAATCACTGACTGCGAAGCAGAGCTGCAGATGTGCACAATGAACATTGATACCAACTTGTGCAAAAAATGTTTTCCCCGCAAAATCGTTGCTCTGTACTAATAAAGCTTGTGTCTGTGTTCTTCAAACCTTCTCAAAATTTCTTTCTGGCAATTCTGTCAGTGTTGTCGATCATAGTTTTCAAAATACTCCAATGTCTACATGTAACTGACTCAGTTCCCGACAAATAAACGAAAATTCCTCATCTGTCAAAATGAGTGATACTTAATAAAATGCTAGTTGCTATACAGATAATTTTGTCCTCGTTGCAACAAACTTCCGGAGATATAATCAAGACTTTTGATTAAAATGATTTATGACCAGTGGCGGCTCGAGGGTTGTTGGCAGGTAGGGCACAAGTTGCCGAGAACTGTACACTCGTGTGAACGGGCCACAGTATATCAACGACCATGAAATATCTACAGGCTACTTATAGTGTTGTGAACATTCAGTAATAAGCGGCACCTACATACCAGCGTGTCAGTGGCTGTAGCGTCAACTAGCGAACAACACTATACAGTTCTCTGCAACTTGTGCCCTGGAAACAATCCTAGATCCATCACGGTTTATGATACATAGCATTTATTGAAGTACCAAAGCCTGTACTTGAATAATGCAACAACTCTGCGTGTTTAGACGCACTCCAGATTGGTAGACACTTAAATTTGAGTAGTTCTGATCGAACTTCTGTTGCAGTATTTACTGTATAGAATAGTTGATCAAATATGTTCAATTAACGCATTTTAAGATTTGCACATTTGAATTATATCCTTTGAACATTTCCCAAATTTGTAGAAAAAACTACATTTCATGAATAGGAAACGATTTCGCCTGATCTAATTTCTCAGCACTCCTATACATCGGGTTGGTAAATTTAGAAGAAAAATTAACGGTGTAGCCCTAGATCGCAGAAAAGTGTAAATGCTGGCATGAGGAAGGATGTATACTCACCGGTATTTTGACCATTTCGCTCGTAGTCGCCATGCATGACTGCTTCGACATACACATGCCTCCACACCGCTTCACCTTCACTCTCGTCGGTGCGTACTGCAAGCAAACACAGCAACAAAGTTAACATGACATGTTTGCGAAACCCGCACTGTAAAAAACACCCTAAAATGTTCAAGAAGTAATTAACCTAAACACAGTGTTGGTAGAGCCCGGAAAATTTCGCGCATTCAGTGACGTGCACGTTAGAATGCACTGTTCTGTGCATACTCAAGCCCTGACCATTTGTCCACTAGCTGCTACTCAGTGGAACAGCGTAGAATGAACGCATAGACGGGTCTTGAACTTGCATAGAACAATGGATTCTAGCATGCAGGTAATTGAATCCGCGAAATTTTCCGGGCCCTAAGTATTGGACATTTACCACGATACTTCCGCCTTGTTAATATGCAAAATTTTACACTTGTTACAATACAAGTCTGGTAATTTCAGTACACATTTGACTGTTTTACAAAAAAAAAGTTAAGGATCTACACTGAGAGAAAGAAATTGTTCACATAACAAAATATATTTGTTTGAGGAATATGTGTTTTATTGAAACATGTGATGTTTCACTTAAAAATTCCTTGTTTACAAAAAACATACAAATTTTTTTATTGTAACCAGGTAATATGGTTGAACATATTTGTTTCAGTTAAACAATATTTTGTTGGCATAACCAAGTCGCAGTTAGTTGTCTCAGTCTATATTTGTGGCAATAAACTGAATTTTCACTTGAAACATTCGCTGTTGTTTCTCTCAAACAAATGTAGTTTGGTTAGCGCAAACATTTGTGATCAAACGTGTCATCTACCAAATATATACTTGTTTCGCCGTATACGTACTTAACATTTGTTTGCGTGAAAGATGTAATATCATTGTTGTGTTAAACAAACAGTTGTTTGTATAACGTGATCAAGATGTCGGACACACTGGCAACTTATTCGTTTTGGTCAGTTATGTTTTTGTTTCATTCAATATATAATTTCGTTAAAATGTGGTTATTAATAATAAACAATGTAACAAGCGCAACCTATTAATTTTCTATCGATTTGATAAACACATGCCCAATTTTGTTAACTTTCCCTGATATATCATCATAACCCTACTATTGTTCAACAGTTCTGCTGGTCTAGTGGTTAAGATAATAGACTTCTAAATTTAAGTTTTCGGATTCAAATCCCAACTCTGCCAAGAAATTTAACTTTGTATAAAACATGCAGTACATGATTAGAAACGTGAATAGTATCTCCGAAATAGGAAAAACGGCGATTAACTAATTTATTTTCTATTTTAAACAACCGGACAATGGCAGGATTGTTACCTAAAACATTCTTATTGTTTCACTCAAACAAATGCAGCTTGGTAAGTACAAACAAATTTCATCAAACATATTATTTAGTTCTACCAAATGTGTATTTGTTCTGCCATATATGAACGTACCATTTGTTTGAGGGAAACCAATTATATTTTATAGTACCTTTTCTTTTTCTCAGTGTACCGTGGATGTCTGGGAGACAATTCTACCATACCAACTTTCTTAGCGCTCCTATACGCACGTGTGGAAAATTTACTAACTATTTCTTAGAGTGCAACGCCACAAAAGTTCTACTCAATGAGAAGGTGATCACCCCTGTTATTTTCATGAAAGGAAGGATTTTAAAGAGGTTGAAGATCTCAATAACACTTTCCATTATTCACAGAATTGAAATTTAACTCCTAGTCGTTTGCATTATTTTGCCAACACTTCATTTTAAAATTAAATTTTCAGCTGTGAATTTTTATCTTACGAACTACACTAGACAAAAATTTCATTGTGAGACTATGCCCATTTTTTTTATAAAGAATCGCGTCCCTAAATATGTAACATAAGTTTACAAATGTCTTTTATATAATGAAGGAGACGAAATGAAAATACTTATTATTGAGGGGGGGGGGTGTCTCCCCGTCGTCATCGTCCTCCCCCCCCCCCTTAACGTTTGCGCACCCATGTAACATCTCGACTTGTATCATCAGTGTCGTGTGCACGGCCTTAGAAGAACAGGTCTGGACATTCGTCTAAAAATGTAACCGTCTTTGTTGACTGCTAGTTGATGATATTGCCGCTGGCGCGCTGCTCGGCAGTGGTCGCAGTACAGCGTGGTGAAGATATGTGTTATTGATGTTCAGTTGTTTCGAAGCCATAACGTGGTTGCCTTCGGTTTAAGGGGAAAAAACTGATATAATTTACTGCTTCTTTCATCATTGATAAACACAAAGAAAAATGCAAAATCCTGATCACTACAAAGGAGCGCACCCGCGACAATATCAACTATTAGTCAACAAGGGTGTAAAAAAAATATTTCGTCAAATAGGGCAGCTAGTTCTATTTTTGGTTATTCTTTTTCGTATAGGTCTAGTATAAACACAAATTGTATCATGCACGTGCAACTATTTTTAAACTAAATAACCTACAAAAACGAAGAATTTTGAAATAAATGGTGTGTAGTTTGACAAAATAAGCTATCCCAAACAGCACAGTAGTGTTGCCTCTGGATGTTGCCTGCACGTCACACTGTAACATTGCAACGTTGCCACAATGAGCGAGGATGTCACGCGCATGTGCGGAATAGATGCAGGAAACTGGTCAATGTCTCAGGCAGGCACGTCGCTAGCACATTGCCCACATGTCACCAGCACGTTGCCTGCATGGCAACAACACGTTGCCTGCATGGCAACAACACGTTGCCTGCACATCACCAGCATGTTGCCTGCACGTCGCTATCACATTGCCCACATGTCACCAGCACGTTGCCTGCATGGCAACAACACGTTGCCTGCACATCACCAGCATGTTGCCTGCATGTCGCCAGCACTTCGAAAGCACACGACTAGTCAACTGTTATAACACGAACAACCTTAATTCAAAACTTACAGATTCATTTTTTTTATCTTCCATACACCTTTGCGCAAAGTGTAAACATTTACAATACAATTTTATTGTCAGGATTATGACAAAATGTGGTTACAAAAAATTACTATTGTTTGTGTTAATATTGGGCGTTTGGATGCCCAATCACTGATATGAAAAATGTTAGACTATTTCTGGTACTTAAATAAACTAAAATGCTTACAATCCCTGTCATTAAAGTGAATACTAAAAATACTTACAGTGTTAAATGTTATTTCCCAGTTTTTAAGATTTTTAAAATAGAGTGAATGGGATACCATAATAGCTCATGTAAAAGACAGCATTTTTTTGGTTATTTGTACATGTAAATATATAACAATTACCATTATTAATGTATGGCACCTGTTGGTCAGAAATTAAACTAACTGATATGGTGGGGAAAGTCCCTGTGGTAACATTTCTGGCACGTGCAGGCAACGTGCTGCTAGGTCCCATCTGTAACATAGCCAGTGTATTATTTCTGCCACAAGCAGGCAACGAGCTGCGAGGTACCACCTGCAACGTTGCCCTGTAATGTTTCTGGCTCATGCAGAAAATGTGCTGCGAGGTCTCATCTGCAAAGTTGCCTTGTAACGTTTCTGGCACATGCAGGAAACTTGCTGCGAGGTCCCATATGCAACGTTGCCAGTGTAACGTTTCCGACAATGTGCAGGAAACGTGCTGCGAGGTCCCATACTCAACGTTGCCAGTGTAACGTTTCTGGCAATGTGCAGGCAACGTACTGCGTGGTCCCATCTGCAATGTTTCCCTGTAACGTTTTTGGCATGTGCAGGCAACATGCTGCGAGGTCCCATTTGTAACATTGTCAGGTGTATCATTTCTGCAACGTGCAAGGTCCCGTCTGCAACGGTGCCCTGTAACGTTTCTGGTGTGTGCACAGGAAATGTGCTGCGATGTCCCGTCTGCAACGGTTGCCCTTGTAACATTTATTGCACGTGTTGGCAACATGTCGATGGTCTGTGTAACCACCTTGATACATTCTAACGTCGTATCAACGTTTCTGGAACCACCTGTGCTGTTAGGGACGCGTGGAAAAATTGCACGATCGTACATTATGTCGCCTAAACCAGAACATTATCCACTACAGAAATTATTTCTATTCTTACATTTTGTAATTTATTTTCGGTGCAGACACAATAAATTTGGCACACATTATCCTAATACCCCAAATGCATCTTTAAAATCTTCATTTGACATTTTGTGCTCGAAAGTAGACTTTGTAAAAAATTAATTCGTTAGTATGCTAGCTAGAACACTAGCTAGTGTTTCCTTTATTGTTCACGTATTATGCTCACTTACATGTACAAGAAAGTGTGTACTAGGTTTTAAGGGGCCTCACTCCCTACCTGCGCTTCAAACGCGTTGCGGCGAGTGACGACCATTCTTTTTTGACGAAACTATTTAACGCGCGTAATTTTTTTATCTACGAAAAGAGCACACACTTCAAACTAAGTCACTGTGGTTTTAAAAATTTGGCACGTTTATTAGAAACGTAATTTTCGGACCCCTCAAAATGGTCATAAATGAGTTTTCAAGACTGCCGTATCTGGAAAAATAACAACCGGATTCTAAGACCACAACCATAAAAACAAGCGTTAGACTTTGAACTATGCTGACCACGAATGAAATAATATGTTCACAGTTTAAAGTCCCATAGAAAAAAGGATAATAGTAAAGCACTGCAGGCCAGCTGAGTGGCTTGCGCGGAGAGGCGATAATTAGGGCCACGATTTTGTCGCGAAAAGATTTTTGCCCCACTTTGTTTCAGAGTCTCTCGTGCACATCGGCAGTTCTGTTTCAAGGTTATTGGCAGCGTGTCTTTATTCAGACACATCTCTCATTTGACTGCAACAGTCAGAGTAAGATTATTGTGAGTCTGTACGTCTATAATTCGCCAAGGCCAGTGAGAGTAAAATCATCCAACCACAGACGATGTAGCAGAGCTGCAGGTGTGAACATGACGCATCGAAACCAAATGTTGCAAAAATCTTTTCGCCATAAAATCGTGGCTCTAGCAATAATATATTTCATACGTCGATCAATGGCACTCTTACCTCTCCTGCCTCTCAATCACAAACGCAGCCTCTCTAGGGAGGCCCCTTAAGTTGCAAGGGTTAAGCGAAATTCACAACACTTAAGAGTACGTACGTGTAAAAGTATAAACACCGAGTCTGGATGCAAGCATTCACTTCACCACGTAGAGTGTGTACGAACGTGGAAGAGTCGGTCAACTTTATACTTACTACATTCGTGCGCTAAGCGGTGGTTGTGAAGACAGCTTAAAAGTAGCAGTAAGAACGCAACACAAAATTAAAATTTTAAAATGGAATTCAAATACTTCCTATTTTGTCGTAAATTATTTTACGTGTTTCATTCCAACGTTATTAAAGTGCCATGTCGACACCTTGTAGCAACAAAGTTAAAAGTTTTGTTATGTCTAGATTATGTCTAGGTGTGTTGTGAATCCAGTCCCCAAAACGTTACATATGTACGCGTGAGAGATTTTGGTCAGCCCTCAACATTGACGTCTTCGGCGCTGGTGAGGGGTGACATAAGGTGAGTATGGAACAGCACCGGAATGAAAGGGCGGGGGGAAACGGGAGATCCCCGAGAAAACCCGCCGAATCTTCCGGCACGATTCCCTCGTGCGAAAATCCGGGGACCGACCCCGCCGGGAATGGTACCCAGATCGCCTTGGTGGTCTGACCGTCCGGCCACTACGGTCCCGTACGTATGTATGTTACGCTACGTGTAGCTGTGAGGGGTTCTCAATTTGAACGTGGGGCCACTGTTTGCTCAGCGGCAAGGATGCTCATCTCCGATAGGTTGCATATTAAAGTCGTGCTGAACAATCCCGACAATCGGCGGTTTATTTTACTAGAGTATATCTCTTTTTCCCCGCTCCTTAATTCCGGCGTTGCTCCATACACATCTCTAGGCACCTCCGATTTTGACTAAAAGCTTTTTTCAATACTTTGTATCAATCGTCTTACGCGCGCATCTGCAGCCTTGCTTTACGGTTATTGGCAGCATGTCTTTGTTTAGAGACGCCACTTATTTGACTGTGCCAATCAGGGGAAAAAAGTACTGAGACATCACACGCCTCTGCTTAGCGGATAGAATACTAATATCACGGTCCTAGAAGAACAGGTCTGGACACTCGCCTATCTACCAATGTATTTTACTTGACCCCTTTGTTGTTTGGCTGTAGTTCGTCAAGTTACCGAGAATGTGTGAGTGTTTGGCGCTACTATCAGGGCGGTCTGGCTCAAACTCCGCCCACTTTTTACCGGTGTTTACATTATAAAGTAAATAAAGATGGCTGAAGCAATAGTTTACGATTTTGAGCGAAGGGAGTATTCCATAAATTGATAAAATACTGTAAAACGGGGTGAGATTTTGCCACGTTGGGGTGAGATTGTGTCAACCTAATTCGACATATAATAATAGCATATAATTTTTTATTCTTGTGTCCTTTTTTCAAACTTTATTTATTCTTCAGGACTAAGCCTATGTACTTACATTTTTTTTTAATATATGTAAACAAGCATATATTATTAGATTGTCACAATATCACACCACTTGGCACAATCTCACCCCACTTGTCACAAACTCATCCCGTTTTACGGTATATGTTTGGATAAAAAGTGAGAGGGAAGTGGGTGGAGTTCGAGCCCGACCGCCTTGATAGCGCCAAACACTCACACATTCTCGGTAACTTGGCGAACTACAGCCAAACAAAAAGGGGGTCAAGTTTCCATGCGAGTATCTCGACCTGTTCTTCTACGACCGTGACCAATTATCTACATTAAGAATAGATCCAAAACTAAGCAAAATAAATTCGTTTGCAAAAACCAAAGGGTTCCGGCTCACCCCGTATTACAAGAAGCACGAGTATGTCGCGTATTCATCTGACAACAACCTAGACTTAACATATCTATACATGCATTGGTAACAGTAGGGCCGATGATTTTTTCGTGATAAACTTTCTGCCCACTTCGGTTTGATGCCTTAGGTAGACATCTGCAATTCTGCTTCACAATTATTCGCGGCTTGTCCTTGTGCCATGTCGTCTCTTATCTGACTTTGCCAATCAGAGTAAAGTTATTACGTGGCAATACGTCTGTGATTTGTGGGTAGAACCTCAAGACACATGAAGCTTAAAACAACCAATCACTGACCACGAAGCATAGCTGCGGATGTGCACATAAAGCAATGAAACAAAGTGGGGCAGAAATCTTTTCATCAAAAACCATTAGCTGTACCGATTATTCATTCGCTTCCAACCTTACACTCGGATAACACGTGATATCTCCACGAATAATTTCCTTATTTATTACTGGCTTGCAGTAATCAAAGTTGTGTCAAAACAGTTGTCATTTAATCCCAGAAGTGGCAGTGAAGTATATATGTTTAAAATTCAACCTGCCCTCTCGTATCAATGCTTATTTGCGTTGAATACCTCGCCGTTAAAACGCTGACCAAAATATCTTAATTTGCACGCTAAGCTAAAATCAGTGAGAAATGAACCACTATTGTGAAATTACAGTCGTTCGGCTCAGATATGAGAAACTTAAGTTAATGAGGCCGTGCTGATTGTTTCAGTGTGTGAACGTTTCTAATTGATAGAAATTAAGTTAGTTTGGAGCGAAGATGGAATACAATGGGTGGGGTAAGAAGGAAAACCACCAGAAACCCCCAACCCCTTGGACCAGCCTACAGTAACGTCCACCAGGTATTTAACATGCTGCTGTAGCAACCTTGCCGAGAATCGAAACCCCGATCGCCATAGTGGGAAGCGAACCGTCTGATTCGTCGATGTATAGGACAGACATGCAAATCAGTAAAAGCTATTTCCTGTCGGAAAGTTCAAAGCGGAAATGTTGCTAAGTGAACCTTCTTGACAAGTTTGCCACATCGAAAGCCAACGCACTTCCTCTGAAGATGCCTAGGGATAGGAAATTTTCGCGAAAAGATTTTTGCCCCACTTTGTTTCAGTGTCTTATGTGCACACCTGCAGCTCTGTTTCCTGGTCGATGATTGGATGCCTTAACTTCCATCATCATTGGGTTCTATCCGCAAATCACAGAGTCGCAGTTAATCTTGCTATGATTGGCACAGTCAAATGTAAAACGCCTCTGCACGAATAACACCCAGCCAATAACCATACAATAGATGTGCGCGTGTGTACGTCAGGCACAGAAGCAAAGTGATACAATACTATTTTAGCGAAGACTTCCTGCCACTAAAGATGGCTATTAAATGAGTAAGTAACCGTGATTTCATTGCCCTACGTGGACACCTACAGTTCTACTTCGAGGTCAGTGATTGGTAGACACTGGAAAAAACTGCCGGGTTTACAGAACTGCATGCTGGACTCAAAGACTCTATGTACTGGAGTAGAGACCATCTGCTTATAGGTGATTCAGAATAAAGTGAACACTAAAAATTTAACCTTTGAAAAATATCACTAGCCATTATTAGAGCCGCGATTTTATATATTTATATATTTTATATATGCAATAATGGCGCATATAATTCAACATTAAATCTGGTCCCTTTATTACCCATTTGGTTGGCAGCGAAATAGCGAAATATAGTTCCGTGTATTTTCCTATTTAATTAAACAATACTAAATAAATCAACCGAAATTGATACAATTGTGTTATATATATATATATATATATATATATATAAACTTAATTTTATCAAACTATACAGGTGCCTATTGACTGCTCAATTTATCTTACACGCGTAAACATCATGTGACGTGTCCAGAGAGGTTAGAAGTTTCCAGTTTTTAGCCGTTACGCGCGGAAAGATACGAATTTCTTGAAAATAGAACTTTAGCCGAGCTTTTTTAAGTGATTACTTTATCCCTAACCACCTATATCACTGACCATGAGTCAGAGCGGCAGATGTGCACATTAGACATTGAAACCAATTGTTGCAAAATTTTTTTTTTTTGCCATAGAATCGTTGCTGTACACATCAGGCATTGAATTAAAGTGATGCAAAAAATATTTTCCCCATAATCAGCGTTCCCTATTCATGGTCGAAGTTATCCAGACGTTTCTGTTCTAAAGCCTGGTACATGCTACCCATAATTCAGTATAGAATTCCGTACCGAATTCTGTGCAAATAGCACTGCGACAGTGTGTACCGCAACTACGCTGGTTCCAGAGAGAATTCTGTACCTAATTTCACAGATACAGCCCGTCCTATTTTTCATCGTAGTGTATGTTCACGCGCATGCACAATGCACACTTTCAGCCACGGCACATGCGGATTACGCAGCAACGTTGCCAAATTATTTAGAATATAAAATAAAATTTTTCATTCCTACCAAACAATGGCTGCCGGAGTTATCAAAACCTTAATATTACAAGTCAGTGTAACGTATTTGGGAGTCACGTGCGTGCCCTGTTTGTGGAACAGTTTTCGGGAATTTTACAGTCATACTTCATGGATAGAGCCGCGATTTTATGGCGAAAAGATTTTTGCAACATTTGGTTTCGATGCGTCATGTGCACACCTGCAACTCTGCTACATCGTCTGTGGTTGGATGATTTTACTCTCACTGGCCTTGGCAAATTATAGACGTACAGACTCACAATAATCTTACTCTGACTGTTGCAGTAAAATGAGAGATGTGTCTGAACATAGACACGCTGCCAATAACCTTGAAACAGAACTACCGACGTGCACGTCAGACACTGAAACAAAGTGGGGCAAAAATCTTTTCGCGACAAATTTGTGGCCCTATTCATGGATTATAACAACCAACATCACAAACATATTTTTCTTCTTTATGTACCGAAAGTTGTAAGTAATCAGTGATAGCGTGTACGCAACCCATAAGTTTTGCCAGTTCCTTTAGCATTAAATCGAAATTGATGTTTATGAACAGAAATAAGTAAGTAATTGAGCAGAAAATTAGGGATAGTGTGTACTGGACCTAAGACTGTACAGCCATATAGGGCTGGGAATATTTCGAGAGTTCAACGACCAACATGCTAGAATCCATTATCCTGTGTATATCGAAGCCCTACCATTTGTCCATTACCTGCTACTCATTCAGACAACAGAGAATGAACGAATATACGGGGCTTGAGTATGCATAGGACATTGGATCGTAGCATGCAGGTCATTGAACTCACGAATTTTTCCTAGCCCTAGCTATCTATAGTAGAAGGCCGCGGCCTTAGATCTGGCAACCCTGCACACAAGGGTCATTTTTAACACTTATTTTAGCTCTTCAAAGGCAATGGCTGTACCTGATTCGTTATTCTGCCCTACACACCGGCGAATCAGGGGAAGTCGCCGCCTTTGGCGAGACAAAATAACCCTTCCTGACAGGGTTGCCATATCTAAGGCCGCGGCCTTGTACTAAAGATGGCTATGTTACAGCTCTATCTGGCAACAACGACGCAGGTCGAGCGATCTCTGGTGTCTACTCACTTTGTAGGTGCTGTCCTCGGAGGTGTTGACGAACACATCGACAGGGTCGTTACACATGCTGTCATCCTTAACCTCTTCCATCTTGTCCATCACGTTGTAGCAATTCACTGCGAACAAACCTACACCTCCAACATCCACCACCTGGGCTAAGCGGTGTGTCAACGTGTCATTTTGTCTCAATTTAGTCATAACTATAGATGGTGGTTTATCGCGAGAAAACTTGACCGATTGCTGGGATTCAACGTACATTCAGTTTATCAAAAGATGACTGACGATCGCTTGTGAAGCTGTTGCCCTATTTGACTGATTCAACAACTACCCAGCTATTATAATATTTTATGCTTAGTATTAGTCTGCAGACAAATGAGTTATGTCAGACGAATAACAGAAAGTCGTATTTGTTGCAAGAAACCGCAATGTTTTCAACGGTATGTTGGCATAAAATATTTTCGTGATATACCATAATTAGAGGTACGTAAATTTCGCAGATACATTCCAGGTCAGGTTGAACGCCAATCATGTATAATTCATAGTAATGTCTGTGCCTTGCTGGCAGGTGTTACCAAACGCACTTGACTACTGCAAGCCAATAGTAAATAAGGAAATAATGCGAAGTGCTATGGCTTGCAACCTGCTTGTACGGTTATAAGCCAATAGATAATCGACCGTGACCAGTGGGTGTATAGGACTGACAAGTCTATGCTGCTGCCAGATGAATCCGCGAAATTGACGTACCTCTAACCATCATCTCTAGTCATAGCACTGATGCTAGGCTCAATCGCGGATCGGGATCAGTGACCTGGTCTAGTCTGTTCCAAGGTGAACGAGGGCCATTTGCCGCCTGATCAAGTAACTTGTCATATCAATATTGACTATATTATTTTACTATACCCACTGAGCTAGACCGAGGCAGAAGTATTTCAAATCAATATTGCTGGTCAAGGGACACTTTTATTACTTGTAGTCTTCAGAGACAAGTTATAAGTAATAAGTTGCTTCTGTATTATTGACTAAGCTACTTACAGGAAGTGTCAAATAAGTCACGGGCAAATATTGCGAAAGTGGCACTAACTTACAGTTGCGTTCTGAAAATCTAGCATGGGCCAAAATAAAAACGCGAATTTTTCAGGTCCCTATGTATAATTATTAATTAGCTTTTCCGCCATGTTGCTGGCCAGGTAAGCCATTTTGCTGTGGTGAGTGGATGAGTTCGCTGTCCTACCGGCTATTTCACTTCTGTATTCCTTATTATTCTGTGGTGCCACATGACTATCGACCAATAATGCAAGGCTCAGGATGCTACAATGATTTGAAGTCTACGCCGACAGAAAATACGCCACATCTTAACTATTACCTAGTACTATATGTGGTACGGAATAAAGTGAGCACTAATAAAAGTCCTGCTAAATTCCTAATTTCATCCAGTTCATATCTGTCCGTACGCAACGGCTAACGACATGAAATGTCTAACCTCTCTGGACACGTCATTTTATGTTTACGCTTGTAAGGTACATTGCGCAGTCAGTAGGAATCTATATAGTTTAATTAAAACAGGTTTATTAATTATATAAAACACAAGTATCTCGAGTTCTGTTGATTTTGTTGAAGTACTGTTATATTTAAACAGGCAATTACACGGAACTATATGCATAAGCAGTAAGGGAACTATTGTTAATGTTGAATTACATACAGTAACAGCTAGTGATATTTTTCAAAGATTAAATTTTTAGTGCTCACTTTATCCATAACGGCCTATATTATCATGCACACAAGTTTACAAGCGACCAAGAGAAGAAAAATTGTATTTTTATGTTTATTTGAAATAGGGTTAGTTTTGTAGACGCTACTTGGAATAACATTTTCATTTTACAAAAAAAAAAAAAAAAATAGCTCAGCCAGATTTCCTATCGTGGCAGCTTAAAGTAAAATGTACATGTTTTTGTTCTCATAAGCCGCAGAAACCAACTGACAAAAGTAAACGAATAAACTCACTCTGCAACAAAATGTAACGACCAACTGCTTGAAATGTTTTAAAATCATTGGCAAAATATTTTTGACTTTGAAAAAAAAAAAAAAAAAAAACGGTGGGTTTAGAGAAGTAAATAATTCAAAATTTCGGAATTTTTTTTTAATACAAAAATATTTTTTAATAGTTTTTAAAACTTGTCAAGCAGTAGCCTGTGACATGCAGTTTCAGTGTGAATTATTTTATTTCGTTATGTGCATTGGTTTTTGTGGTTTATGAGAACGAAAAAGTGAAATTTTTGGCTTTAATAAAGTGCCGTTACTGCGACACAAGTTTGTAATTTTCTGGTGTAACTCCAAGACACTCAGGACCGATATTATAAACATCTTTCGAATGACAACCAACTGCTATCCCCATAGAGAAAGCATTGGTGAGCAGTTGGTTGTCATTCGAAATAGGTCTATAGATACGGCCCTTGAGTTAAAAACATCCCATCTCTGACGTACCGTACTGTTGTGGACATACGCCGTTGCAATATTACGCCGTCCCAGAAATACGAGGCAAAGCAAAATACAAACAAACGAAAAGAGAAAACAAGCCTAGTTCGGCTGTAGTCAAAACATCCATATTAGAGACCACGATTTTTGGGGGAAATAATTCTACAACATTTGGTTTCAATGTCTTACGTGCGTGCACATCTGCAGGTCTGCTTCTTGATTATTGGTAGAGAGGATGGTATATCGCGAACATGTTTTGTGCCAACATACCCTTGAAAACACTGCGGTGTCTTACGACCTATATGATTGGCTTATATATGTCTGACACAACATAGCTGTCTGCAGACCAATAACAGGCATCAATATTACAATAACCAGATTATTATTGGCTCAGTCAAATAGGGTAGCCATTTCAATGTACACGAAAAAAAAAACAGCAATCTTACGGTAAGCTGAACGTATGTTGAAACCTAGCAAAGAGTCAAGTTTTCCCGCGATAAACCATCATCTCTAATTATTGGCAGAATGTATAATTGCACAGGCATTTGACTTGTGCCAACAGGAACAAGGTTACTGCGACACCACACGTCTGTGATTTGCGGGTAAAACTCCCGCGACGCTGAGAATTTAAAACAGCCAATCACCGACCACGAAGCAAAGCTGCATATGTGCACATAAGGCATTGAAACGAATTGTTGCAGAATTCTTTACACAAAAATCAACTTTACTTCACCTGAAGACGGGAGAAAATGTCAGCTCCCGAAATGTCGTGAAAAGTAGGTCATCAGAAATCTAATGTGTTATTTTGTATCTTCATCGTTGTTTCGTCTATACTCTGCTTTATGTGACGTCGTCGTTGCTTTCCTATCTTGTGTCCGTTATTGTCCTCGTTCCAGTATTGTCTGATGTTGTCTTAATTGTGGTATCCAAAGTTGTACAGATTAATTTGTTTTGTATTTCCCCTTTTGATTTTGGATGTTTATTTTATTTTCCTTTATTTGTTGTTGACTAATCTTTTTATGGGATCGTTCATGTTATGTTGTTTTGGTTTATGGATGTGTTGACTACAGCCAAACTAGGCTGTTTTCTCTTTTCGTTTGTTTCTATTTTGCTTTGTCTCGTATTTCTGGGACGACATAAGATTGCAATGGCGTATGTCCACAATAGTAGAGTACGTTATTCTGTCACACTGCAAGATATATTCAAAGACATTATCCTATCACTGGCCATTAAACAGACCTGCAGATGTGCGTATAAGGGCTTTGAAATTAAGTAGTGCAAAAATATTTCGCGAAAATTAGTTTTCCGGACCAATTAACATATCAGCACCGCTATTATGCCGGTAAGCATTTGAATTCTTGCTTGCGCAGAGGTTTTTTTTCCAAGCGCAGCAGAAATATTTATTACTTGATACGTACCTGTTTCATATTCGGTAACAACTTCATCTCGGTTGCAGTAGGGAGAATCATCTTTGAAATGTTTCTTGTCCTTATCATCTCCGTGATACGGTTCCAGACCGTAGTCTTCCATAATCTGTAATTTAAAAAAATGCAAACTTGCAATTTGGGTGCTGAAATTTCTTCATTAGCTGTCTGTAAATTTACAGGTACAGGGAATTTTTATAGTTGAATTTCCGGCCGAGATACGCTTGAAATATGTTTAGATTTAATAAAATTCGTTATCGGATCACGGGCATAACAAACCTGTCCTGGACTGATTCGAACGAATAACAAACCTGCAGTAAAGCCATGGGTTGGGCACTCTATACAAACCTACTGAACCCTTGTTGTAACTGTGTCGGTAGCCGTAAAGCGCTAGTGTCTGTACTTATATCCGGTGACGTAATTTTTTTTTTTTTTAATTTTAATGTTTTGGTTTGGAAAATGGCGCTTGCTACGAATTGTTTGAGTTCGAGTGTGATCTGTATATGGTGATAATTGTTTGTGAGCAAGCGTTTTAAATTGAATAAATATTATAGTTTGTGAATCTTAAAATATGAAAATAATTGGCCGTATTGCCAAGTGCTGTGTCCCAGAATGCAGCGATGCGAGATCGACATGACATCGCTTCCCAATTTATGAAGAAGACGTGTACAATGTTTGTATTGCCAGAATTCGCTATGATTAACTGGAAAGTAAGCAGTCGTTAGATGTTCACAAAACGTATTACGTATGTTGCAGACACTTTTTGTCCATATACGTTGTGCCGGGCTTGAAAAGGCTAAAACATTACTCTGTTCCAACAGTAGATTTGCCAGTTAAGATGTTACTGGATTTATTTATTTGTTAAATGTTTAATGTTTTAAATGTGAATATTTAATATAATTTTGTTGCTAGTGTAGTATATCCCTAGATCCCATTATAAAGTCATGTTATGTGCTTGAAAATTAGCCGGGGCCAAACTAATGATTTTAAAGGCATAGTTTACAATAAAAATTATTTCTATAGATGTAAAGAAAATTGTAGTTTACTAACTTCGAAATGTTCCATTTTTTTGCGATATTAAGTTAGGTTATTTTAAGTTAGTTTTGGTTAGGTTAAGTTTATTTACTATTAAGTAAGTTTTTCATTTTTCGATAGGTTAGGTAATGTAAGGTTAGGTTTCCTTAAGGGCGCGTACACCACAATTTTCATCACCATTTTTTAATTTTTTATTTGTACCAGATATTTTTTTTCTTATTTTAGACACAAGATGTGACTAAATTTGGATCTTATGAAATTTTTTTACCTCTCACAGTTTTCGCGTAATGGCTTCTTAAAGTTATATTTTGCATGTTCCCGTTTTAACGACTACACTAAAACCAACTGATATACCAAACTCAAAAGAAAAAATACAGTGAATAAAGACATTGCAGGCTACAATGACATGCTCATAAAATTAAAAAATAAAAATTATTTGAATTTTAAAAAATGCTGAAACTGAAAATAAAAATTTTATAAATGCAATATTTTTTTTTAATACAAATAATTTTTATTATTTAATTTTATGAGCTTATCATTGTAGCCTGCAATGTCTTTATCCACTGTAATTTTTTTTCAGTTTGGTATATCAGTTGGTTTTAGTGTAGGTAGTCGTTAAAACGGAAACATGCAAAATATGACTTTATCAAGCCATTACACGAAAAATATGAGAGATAAAAAAATTTCATTAGAGCCAAATTTAGTCACATTTTGTGTCTTAAATAAGAAAAAAATATCTGGTACAAATAAAAATAAAATAATGATGATGAAAATTGTGGTAGACCGCGCCCTTAACTAAGGTTAAGAAACCTAACCTTACCTAACGTAACGAAAAATGAACAACTTATAGGTAAAATAACCTTAACTGAACAAAACTAACCTAAACCTACTTAAACTAACTTAACCTAACCAATATAACTTAACCCAACGAAAAATGGAAAATTTCGAAGTTAGAAAACAACAATTTTCTTTACGTAAGTACGACTACTTCTAACATCTACAGAATCATTTTTCATTACAAATTATGCCTTTAGAATTATTAGTTTGACCGGTACACGATGAGTAGGTATTATTAATATTTATCGTTACGACATGAAATTATGGATTTTTGGCAACAATGTGACGTAAAGCCTATGACTGCATACAGTTCATAATGCCGGAGTATAAGATATAATGTTATGTGGAACTTGTTCCCCTAAAGTAATTAATTGCCTAGCTAAGGTTAATTCGTGAATCCTCGGTACCAGCCTCGGCAAGGTTCGTAACCCCGTTACTGATAGCAGCGCATCTGTCGGTATAGGCAGTTCGGAATAAAGTGAACACACACAAAAGTCCTGCTAAATTTCTATATTCAAATAATTCATATATTTCTGTACGTAACGGCTAACAACGGGACATGTGTAACCTCTCTGGACACGTCACTTGATGTTTGCGCGTGTACGATAAATTGTGAAGTCAGTAGGAATCTATATAGTTTGATAGAAAACGTTTATTACTCATATAAAATATAAGAATGTCGATTTCGAGTGATTTTATTTCAGTATGATTGAATTTAAACAGGAAACTATATTGAACTATATTGCGTAATTCCGCAATCAACCACACGAGCAGTAAGGCAACTAGAGTTGGTGTTGAATTATATGGAGTAACAGCTAAATACATTTTTTTAACGGTTAAATTTTTAATGCTCACTGAATTTCCTAACCTGTACTAGAATTAACCTTACCTATAGACTTTGGAATATCGCGGGAATAGTTAACTATAGCTAGGGTCCAAGGTGCTGTGTCGCCAAGTTTTGAACCTATGTTGGCTATCGTTTATTTGAAACACTGTTTCTCTTTTCAACAAGCACAGTGAGGTCCATAACACAGAAAGTGTGTAATTTACCGCGAAACTTTTCGCCCATGACACAAATTGCACTAACCAGTAATACAGTAGGTTAAAGATATTACAGTTTTTTTTACTATTGTGACTGTAAATATTTTCGCGATTTTCTAGAGTCTCTAACGATACCTTATTTAAACACAGAAATCAGGAAAAAAAAAATATATATATATATATATTTTTTTATGCCTACAGAAAATTACTCTGTCAAATATTTTCAGTTAGTTCAATTTTTTAAAATAAAAAATCATCCCGTTGTCGTACAAGAGCTCAAAGAGCTATTAAAAAGAACCTTGTTGACAGATTCGCCACATAAAAAGCCACAGACTTAAAAAAAAAAGACAGTTGTGAAATCATAAATTGGAATGTGTTGCGACAAGTTGCGATTATTCTCTTTTTAACCCCCGACGCAAAAAGAGGGTTGTTATAAGTCTGACGTGTCTGTCTGTGGCATTGTAGCTCCTAAACGAATAAACCTATTTTGATGCGTTTTTTTTTTTTTTTTTTAAATTAACGTGATCGAGCCAGTTCTTAGATATTATTTATGAAGATA
The DNA here is from genome assembly GCA_003012365.1 of Medauroidea extradentata. Taxonomy (NCBI): domain Eukaryota; kingdom Metazoa; phylum Arthropoda; class Insecta; order Phasmatodea; family Phasmatidae; genus Medauroidea; species Medauroidea extradentata. The sequence goes on from PNEQ01023006.1 coordinate 79,137, forward strand.
TGTTCTGGTGTTTGATGTTCATCAGCTCTTTTCTAGTTATTGAAGGAGTATGAGCAACTTCTACTGGTATGTCTGATCGATCCGAAATTTAGTATCCTGAGACGTCAATGATATTACAATAACGTGGCCATCTTGACCTGATGCTGCAGCATCATCTGGAATTTGCAGGATTCCCAACTCCTCTTCAATTTACAGTTGTTTTTTTTTAAATTTGTTTTTAGTTAAATGTATTTGTTGATTAAACTATTCGACGTAATTGTATTTGTGACGATGAAGTTGATTATGATCAAGAAGAATAAAAGATAGTTTTCAGCCAGGAGACTGGTTTGAACCTCATGATAAACAGCCGAAGGGCGACTAGGCGAGGATGGAACTGCGGTGATTCTGCATTGCCCTCCACATGATAAGGATCACGGGAAACACAACACCCAGTCTTGAACCCGGGGTGGTAACTGTAAAATTTTCTCCCCAGCCGGGAGTCGAACCCAGCACACTTGGCCCACCGTCCAGTAGTTATAACCACTTAGTCATGCGGTCGGGCGTTACATTTGTATACCAACTACAAGATTTCAGCACGCTTATTAGAAACAAGATATTTCGAGCCCCTCAAAAATGCTGAATAATGTTCCAGACTTTTGTGACTCCAAAAATACCACACGGATTCGCAGTACACCTAATAAAAGCCTTGCGTGAAATTTACTTCATACAACACAGAAATGAAATTTTAGTTTCACTGCTTAAAGTCCCTCATAAAACACCCAACACAAAAAACTGGTTCAAGTGTGAGGTAAGGTAAGGGGGCTTTACGTTTCGTCGACAGCGAGGTCATAATATATGGTAACACACAACTTGGTACAATGACAGGAGCTGGGAGAGGAGTCGGCCATGGCCTTTGTTAAGGAGCCTTCCCAGCATTTGACTGGAACGATTTCGGGAAACTATGGAAAACTGAAATCAGGATGTCCAGAGACAGAGCGGGGGATCAAACCCAGGTCCAACCAAATGCGAGTCCAGTGCGTCACCGTTGCACTATCTCGCTCGGTTAGATTGGTTCGAAGCACCACGTTTAGAGGCGATATGTTTGTCGTTGGACGAGACAGTCTGGCAGCTATTTTTTTTTTTGTTAGCTTACAGGCCAACGAACCCGCGAATTTTTTCCTGTTTCTAATTACTAAGGACGAGCAATATCCTCTTTTCACATACCAAAGCACAATATATGATTCCACTGGACACGAGCATTTATGTGATATTAGTTACGTGTATGACCACATTGCAGGACGTTGGTGACTCTACAATGGAACTTCCAACTATTGGTCAGCTACGTTTACCGGGGCATGTTATGTCAATTTAGGCCAACGGTAGTTGTCGAACGAGCTTACAGCCATTTTGAGTCTAGTATACCGACAGTAAATAACGAATTTTCCACGTCCTTACTAATTACAGTAAAACCTTTCTATAAAGACCCCCCACGTTTCCCTAGAATAGGGTATTTATATAGGGGTGGTCTTTATAAAGAGGTTTAAATATACAGCAAAACCCCTATTTTAAACCACACGGTTCTTGAGGAAAAGGTTGTTATAGAGAGGTGGTTGTAATACAAGGGGTTGTTATAAAGAGTTTTTACTGTACTACAATTGAAATCCATGAAAGCCTACTGTTTATCAGAGGATTGACTCCTGAATTTGGAGTGTACCTATAGTCTGATGATGAATTGTCATATGACAAAGCTCTGCACGTTGTACGGCGGCTTGAGCTGGAGGTCAGCTTGAACCAACGAGGTTTACCTGTCCCTATAGCAATGCCACAGTGTCGTCACATACCTGGTTGTCGTCGGGGAAGGCGGCGACAATGCCCGCGCAGGTCAGCAGCAGCAACGCGAGATGCATGGTGTCTTGAAGACTAGGTGGTTGACGGTACTTTGCCTGGTCAAACCTGCCCTCCCAACTTCTAATGCTGGTGAGATGAGGGGAAGACAGAGGAAGGGGGAAGGGAATTCCGCTGCAACGCCACCGCGACTTCCTTCCTGTGAAGCCGCGTGATGATAAGTTTGTCGCGCGCCATCGCATGTGTATTTATTTCCCAATTTTCCTTAACCTCTTCACTTAGAACCACTGCTTTTAGGAGAAAAAAATTGTACCAACTTCTTTCGGTACCTTACCTATACAGTCATTTGGGGTAATTTTGTACCACCAGTATAGTTTAATTTCAAATGAAGTAACTTAGAATATAAGAAAACCGTTGTGTTCTAGATAAATAAATTTGTTAACCTTAAAGTTTGCATAGTGGTTGAATGCCACAAAGCTATTATATAAAAGAGAATGTGTGGTACAATGTTACTCCAGATGACTGTACACCTGCAGCTGTGCTTCATGGTTATTGGACAGCAAAAATGTATGCAAATGCGTCGCTCATTTGACAGTGCCAATCAGAATATCGTTACTGAGTCACCACACGTATGAGATTTGCGGGTAGACTCTCTAGACCCTGAGAGTTGTAGGCAACCAATCATTGGCCACGTAGCTGAGCTGCAAATGAGGGCACAAGACACTGAAATAAATATATTCAAAATTGTTTTGTTTTTGAATGTCTCTTGCTGTGGAACAGAATAACGTACTGTACTATTGTGGACATACGTCACTGCAATATTATGTCATCTCAGAAATCTTATAATGAAACTAAAAAAAATGAGAAAACAAGCGGAGTTTGGCTATAGTCGACAGCGAAACCAAGTTTGTTTTCTAATTTTTTCGTTTGACTGTACTCTACAGCGAAACTAAGCTCGTTTTTTCGTTTTTATTATTTTTTTATTTTGTTTGTGTTTTTTTTTTTTTTCTTATTCTCGTTCTTAGATTTCTAGGACGACACAATATTGCAATGGCGTATGTCCACAATAATACAGTACGTTAAAATTGTTTTCACTGAAAATCAGTGTCTCTACTTATAGTCTCACATGTTGCAAAATAATAACACATTTATTTTGTACGTAACGTATTTAAGTCTCCCTGTGAACAAACGCGGACGTGTTGCACTTAAAGATAACTCATATCGTCCAAAATGCTTAGCCAAGAATATATTCAAAAATATAACATGGGCATTTTCAGCGACAGACTTTACTAGTACAAATTCGGACACCTTCAATCTACTATTGCTTTGTGTCTATATCTGTCGGTTCAAGTAAAGTGCAGACCATAATATTTTTTACATTTGTAACACCTGAGTCATAAATTAACTCGTGGCCGAGTAGGCTAAACTAACTCAGTGTTAGTTTCCTTATGACAACCTACTAGGTCTGGGCTTGCTTTTAAATGATTCCACGAACATAATCAAAATCGAGGTTTATGGAATTTCACAGAGAAGAAACTTGACGACATCGATCACCAAGCACTAATTCGTACAGTGCTGGAAGAATGATGCCTACTGTTCAACATGTAACCTACCTGACGTTTCAGAGAATAAAAAAAAAAAGTAGATGGATCATGGAACATTCACCTCCATCATGGATTAATTCAAATGTTCTAATAAATGTCTGTTGACAGTGGCTCTGTACCGGAAGTGCTGTGCAAAACCTCCAGTGCAGTCACTAAAGACCGTGATTCAAACGAAATAGCCATATCCATATCAATAACAGTAAAAGTTGATATGATGTAGGCGATAATAACGCATTACCAAAGTCATAAACATAATTATGCATTGCATATAGGCCTAGTAAATTGGTCAACTCTCAACTTCCTTCAAAAATCTAGGAGTAGCCAATCATAATTCTTGTCCAGTCGAATTCGCGCGTTATTTCCGTCCACACACACACACACACACACACACACACACACACACACACATATATATATATATATATATATATATATATATATAAAGAGAGAGATAGCTGTGTACAGTACAGGATGTTCCGGGAGTAGACGTCAATAGTCAATATAGAGGCGGGTGATAGAGGGGCCCAACACCTACCAAATAAACCAAACTTGTATCATCCGGTTCACAACCGTCTAAAAGTTACAAATTTGTTAAGAAAATTTGGCTGTACTCTACCTTGAGCAAAGCATTTACTAATGGTGGTACGTTCCACACGGAACATTACTTTTTCCACCATTAGTAAATGCTTAGCTCAGGGTAGAGTACAGCCAAATTTTCTTAACATATTTGTAACTTTTAGACGGTTGTGAACCGGATGATACAAGTTTGGTTTATTTGGTAGGTGTTGGGCCCCTCTATCACCCGCCTCTATATTGATGTCTACTACCGGAACATGCTGTATATGTGTGTGTGTGTGTGTGTGTTTTCAGAAGATGAGCAAAAGTAAGCTATTGCTTAGAGCGAAATGAAAATGAAAGTGTGAGGGAAAGTAATTTACGTAATACGTTAACAGATTTAATAAAACAAATTTCTAAAAAAATATTTCCTTAGAGAAAAATGATTGGAGAAGTAATTTAAATATCCGGCTTCTTAAGTCAATTGTAACAAGACATGTTTATGGCTTGGGCAATAATAATGGAAATGGTTGTGGTTACGGTTATTTCGATTGCAGCACGGAACAGAATAGAAATGACCATGTTTGTTAAATGCAAAAAACATAATTATGAGTTCCTAATTCAGTTCTTATAGGTTTACTGTAAGGTAAGTTCAATAGCCAATGTTCCAGTGTAATTATTTTTTAATGTTTGATTTTAATACCAAAGTAGGCAAGAAAAAACAATTAATCAATATGTAGGAGGGCTGTATAGGCTCTACAGAATGTCACTGACAGTTCACAGTATCCGGTGATTGTATTTTGGATAATGCGAATTCATGTTATTTTGTGTTATCCCTTGGCACTTACAAAACTTTTAAAGACCAGTGATTGTTTAGGGAGTCGGCATTCAGTGACAATGACTTCATTTTCCGCTGAAGTATTTCTTGTAAATAAGCTCACTATGGTCATGTTGAGTGAGGAATATTTAACTGGAATTTGTGCGACATCGCGCTACTTGTGTACAGGAAAATCAAAGCGTTTGTTAAAGTTCAAAGTACTCTTCCTGCCTCAGACCACAGTTACTTCCTCCTCTCACACAATAACCTATACTTAACTACCACGTCAATGAAAACCACATTATTTTACACAATGTTGAAGTGAGTCAGTCTGTGTTAGCAACAGCGGAGACAACAGAGCGGTTTACGAACGGAGAGAAACGGTGAAGGCAGAAGGAAAAAAAAAAAAAATAATAATAATAATAATAATAACAATCAAAAATTCTGTCAAAACAACCTCTTTATCAAAGAAACAGTGACAAGCTGTTTCTCAAATACTTTTAATTTAAAAAAAAGTTTCGGAATACTTCTAATATTAAACATGTTAGGTGCCCTTAACAATGTAAAAAATAGTAGGAATTTATTGGTTTGTGGACATACGCCATTGCTCGTGTTTTGTTGACCAAACATGTATTGAAAAACAAAGTGACAAAATACAAATAAATTACAGAAAACGCAAGCAAAACAATCCCAGAGAAACTTCGACAGTTTTTTTTTTTATTTTATATTTCAGCAAGAATTCTAAAGATTGAATTCAGTCAATAGTTTGATAACGCCCAAACACAAAAGACAGACACAAATAAAAACCAGATTCCCAATATGAGAAATGATGAAAAAAAAAAAAAACATAAATAGTGGACGGTGTACAACAAATAAAAACCAAAAGACAACGCAAGTTAATAACAACGAAAAACATTCATTGAAAATAATCACTTAAAGTCCTCGGCAGGTCCAGTCCAAGAGAAGTGAGAGGCATGCTCTTACTTACGAAGCTACTGAGTCTTAAACACAGAAACGTTAGTAAGAATTCTTACTTCTTTGATTAGATTACGTTGTTTAAAATGTATGGTTCAGTTGCTGTCACAGTGTACTTATGTCTAATAACGTTGTGTTGATATTGTACTAAATTCGTATGCAGGGTAGGAAACGTGATAAGTGGGAGGAGTCCATACCGGATGTTTTACAACACACTGGATACAGGAATAAGTGTAGTGATGTAGTACTGGAACCAGAGTTATCCTTGGCCCTGTCCAATGAAGCCTACCAATAAAGAAAAATGAAGCATGCTACGTTAAGTGGGTAGTTCGCTATAAAATATTATATTCTTTAATAATGTTTACATTTGTGCGAGATGCTGTTTCTTTTGTAGACATGCGCTGTGACTATTTTTTTCTGCCATGAAAATGTTTTAACTTTCAAAAGTCAAAATTTGCATAAAACGGTTTTATGTGTGAAAGGACAACTGACTTACCGAAATAAAAAAAAATTCACACTGAAGCGTAATGTCACGAACTACGCCAAAACATGTAAACAAATCGCATTTAATTTGTTTGTATTAAAAAAATATTTTGAAATTGAAAAAAAAAAATAAAATTGGTATAATTTTTAATTTTTTTTTTTTAATTCAAAAAACTGATCAATTTTTTTACATGGCTTGACGTAGTCCGTGCCACACTTCTTCAGTGTAAATTTTTTTCATTTCGATAAGTCGGATAGTTTTCCTTTCTTGCATAAACCCATTTTATGCAGATCCTATTATTTAGAAACTATGAAAGCCAAAAAAATCCATTACAGTAATAATTAGTCAAAATGTGTCGTAATAATAATGCCCGTAACTGTTTCTTTTATTACATAACCAAGCAACAAGCCTCAAATATAACAGCCTCGCTATGCTTGCACCAACTATATACCGCCATATTAGAACACTGACTTTATTTTCACAATAAAAACGTAAACATAGTACACACACATCATATTACATTACCTTAATATAATAATAATAATAATAATAATAATAATAATAATAATACAAACAGAACAGAGATGACGTTCTAAAAATAATGTGGCCGCTTTTACTTACCTTCAATATAACGCGTGTCTACAAAACGAACCGCATATCGAATAAGTATAAAAATTATTAAATATAACAAATGTTTTCGGTGAAGCACCACTTAAAGCCTAACAAACAGTCAATTTTACCAGCGATAAACCAGCCTATCGTATGTTTTTATGAATAATAAAGAGCGAACATGACTAAAATGTCAATTTTTAGGGTTTCAGCGTTTAAAGATACCTACTACATCCCGGAAACAGTTTTTCGATCCTTTGGCTTTCGACACGTGCAACAATATTTTCTTCCTGTTACAATTTGAATTTGCGTTCGGGGTTAATTTATCGAGAGGTGGCGCAACGATAACGCGTTGGTCTCGCGTTACGGAGAATCCGGGTTCGATCTCCGGCTCCGGCAGTTCTTATTTCGGTTTTCGGTGGTTTTTCCGAAGTTACCCCAGACGAATACTGGACTATTCCTCAAAATAGACTATGACTAACTCTTTTCATATTTCATGTCTTTGTGTAAAGTTGTGAGTAATAGTCGCTGATGACCTTCTTTCGACTATGTGTATTTATGTATGTATGTGTGTATGTATGTATACATATATATGTATATATGTGTGTATATATGTATATATAGGTATATATGTGTGTAAATATGTATATATGTGTGTATATATGTAAATGTACATATGTATATATACGTGTATATATATATATGTATGTATAATTATATGTATATGTATATATGTATATATATATATATATATATATATATATATATATATATATATATATATATATGTCGATGGCCCAATTCAAAAGGAGAACTACTCAAAAAATCACATTTTTGAGTTTGGCTCACCAACACATAGGTATAAGTGCACTCTACCCAGTTGAAAAGAAGAACAACATGTAAATTCCCTGGTATCAATAACGTGGCACTTTATTCTTATTGCGAGTAAAGTTCCAGAAATTGCATTTCTTTTAATTTAAATTGTAATAATTTTAACGAAGGCAGACTATAAACATTTAAAACACTTAAACAGTTGCCTTTGTACTTTTGCTTCAAATTAGTACCAACCAAATGTGTTAATAATTAACCGATTTTTGGGCGAAACGGAAATCTTCCTAAACGAACTTTACTCAAACCTGTAAATGTTTATTTGAATCCCTATTGAAATGGGCTATATATATATATATGATGTTATTTATGTCCCGATATTTTGGGGAAATCTTATATTAAATTGTAATATTCAGAGGCTCATAACACCCTTAGTATTACGTTAAAGCGAAAAGCGTAAAACGTATTTTCTGTTGTTTTTTTCATAAGGAATCGCCTTCCGGAGTTTGTCGGCGTTGTTCAGGAACATCATATATATATATATATATATATATATATATATATATATATATATATATATATATAATTATAGGATGTAAGGAAATTAATATCCCCAACTCCAGGAGGTGATTCCTAAAGAAAAATGTAGTAGATGACTTTATATAGGATACTTTCAAGAAAAGTGGATATTAAGGGCGGAGTAAGGCCTTGAAAATTGAGTTTGAAAATCGTATTTAAGACTGAGTGGTAGATAGATAAACGCTGAAAACATCAATTGATTTCTACGTTTTTTTTTCGAAGCTAATGTGGATAAAGTACTCTATGAAAATCCTAGATAATGGTATTTGCTAACTTTATGAGTAAATATTTATCCAGAAATACTAATTCGTTACGCGTGATCTCTTGCGCCGCAGTTAAATGCACGAGGTTCCGGCGTCGGAGATTGTGCCTCAGAAGTTCGTAACACTGGAAACATTTTTGTTTAAAACGTTAGCTAAAACTATTGTCAAGGTATTGTTTAACTTTCGCAAATTGGCTTCAATAAACCTACAGTTATAGATAAATTCTTTTAGCGTTGAATTATGTACCACGCCCTCTTAATTAAAATATCAAAAACTGTTAGGAGTTAAATTACGATTCTTTGGGAGGTGTTAAGTATTATTCAGGTCTTTAACATTTAATAATGTCAGCCTTTTAGGAGTTGCCTCTCTTATATCGCGTAAAATTACGTTGGCGTTACGTTTTGTGAACATTACATGTTGTCTTTTCGGGCATTACACCGTAAAGAACAAAAAATGTCCTCTTGTCGCAAATGCCTGGAATGCACAGTTTACCAGAAAAATGTACACAACTGTTCTGTGCCTGGTATATAGACAAAAAGTGCTACATCCGCTAAGAAATGGATTTGTACCACGCTCTCAGAAAGATGCAAACCGTGATGTAGTTGTTGAAGCATGTAGCAAAATGCAGTCACTAAGTCATAAAACAAAAACATGCCTATGCGCGACTCGGTTAATTTGGCAACAAATTTGGTTTAGCAAAAGATACAAATGTTATTATTTTGAGGACATAAATCCGTGAACTTCGTAAACAACAGAACATCCTTTAGCACACTCTGAAAGAGTATTGCAACAAAACTGATTATTTTAACCGTTTTATGCATGATTTAAAGTTGTTGGGTGGCTGTAGCCAGAGGTAGGCACTTTATACTGAATCTAGTTAAGTGGTTAAATTAAGGTGAGGGTTACGGTTAAATGAAATATATTAATCAAATTACGGTGGCTTTACTCTACATAGTTTAGTTACAGAATACTACAAGGTTATATTACATAATTTAGATATGAGGGGAGCGGTTGTTTAGTTAGATGTGTTAATACTCTACTATATGGTAGATAACCCTTCGGACACCTTAGACCTCACCGTAACATGATGTACCGGAGGTTGATGATAATTGTGCTCGGCTATCGATGGACGGCGGCACGTCGTGGGTCTCGACCCAGGACCATCCTGGCGAGACGGTAACAACTGGTAGGCTTGAAGGAGACAGACCCCGATTCCCCCGAAACTTTGTATTATATTACCACACTTCAGTGCAGGTGGGGAGAATAGCTGAGGCCCTTGTCTTGTGCAACTACCGATATGATTGTACTGCCGTCGTCGCTAGCCCGTCCTCCAGGCGAGGCTCTTGATAATGATCAGTATGCCATGTACATATTTCGCTAATAAATAAATATAGTATGGTGGATGCACCCTAGGCCAGTAAAAACTCCAAACTGGTTGATGGCATTCTGATTTTGGGCCTGTAGGCTGCCGTCAACTCTGCATTGTGACAATGGAATGAGACCCTACGAGGGAGCGTGGCTAGAATAGAAGGGCAGGGGAAACGGGAGCTCTTTGAGAAGTTCTGCCGACCAGCGACATCGTCCGACACGAGTCCCACTTGCGTAAAACTGGGGCTGTAACCCACCGGGGATCGAACCTAGCGGGAATCGAACCCGAATGGCCGTGATAGGAAGCTACGATCCTGACCACTAGACCATCACGGCCCTGTTAATGTCGCTGAATGACAGAAACGAAATGTTGAGAAAAGACCACTCTGCGACCAGGACGTTTTGTCTACTGTAGAGTTTTCAAAATGACAGTGGTGGCCTTAAATAATCACACAGATGTTTCGGATGGTGTACGGTATTCAAGGGTATGACCTTGTAAACAAAAGTACTAAGTATGCTTGTAGTAACTGGCCTACAAATGTGTATGTCCTAAAGATTACAATACTCGGATATGTTTAAATGTTGGTGTACGACGCCTGGAAATCAAGGCTGTGCGCGAAGTTGCGTTCACAGTAGGAGCGATACACCAAAATCCAAAACCATATCGCACCCCCAATGCAATACCAACATAACTCAAAATATGTCATTTTGAGATAAATGCAGTTTTTGCACATACATACTTTCTGATTTTTGGATGTTTATAGTGCAATATAAACGTAACATAAAATATATTGGTATTGCACTGAAATATAACTTCTGCCCTTTATCCTCGTGTTGCATAAATAGTAAAAATGTTAGTCTTGGCACTAATAATTACTGTAATTTGGCAAATATGCTAAAAACAAAACTTTTTATTTAATGTTTGGAATGCTGTCCTTGGTCGTGTTAGTATTGCATAAGGTAGAGAAAACTATCCTCTATTTCACTACATACACAACTAAAAAAAAATTTTTTTTGTATTGTATTGGTGGTGCGGTATACGTAACATGTATGCTATTAGACTACAACGAGTGCGACTGTGACTGGGAAGTACGAGGTCTGTAAGGTTGACTCTTGCTTGCTAGTCACTTGCCGTATCGCCTCTAATCGTTATACACTCAACTGGCGTGTCTATCCATCGAAGACTAGTCTTAAAGAGTGCGTGGTAGATAAATAAACGTTGTAAAAAAATCAATTGATTTCTACGTTTTTTTCGAAGCCAATATGGATAAAATACTGAACGACTATCCTATATAATGGTATTTGCCAACTTTATGAGTAAATATTTGTCCAGAATTACTAATTCGTTACGCGTGATCTCTTGCGCCGCAGTTAAATGCACGAGGTTCCGGCGTCGGAGATTGTGCCTCAGAAGTTCGTAACACTGGAAACAATTTTGTTTAAAACGTTGGCTAAAACTATTGTCTAGGATTGATATTGTTTAATTTTCGTAAATTGGCTTCAAACAACCCACAGTTATAGATTAAAGCTTTTAGCGTTGAATTATGTACCACGGCCTCTTAAGGCGGCTGCCTGGCTGGGCGTATTTGGTCCGTTCGAGGCCTAGAAATGTGGAAGCTGTATGGACGACACAGCACGTGCAACACGCCTAACTCTAGCCTCTAGGAGCAAGTCACTGAACTATTGTGTAGTCTTCCCGCCGACAACTTCCGCCACTACTCGGCAGACGGATTTATTTCGATACTTGTGGTCCAGATTCCGTTACTAATTCCGCTATAGAGTGTTTAAAAAAATTAGTTATTTTTATTCCGATACCGGAATGACATAATCAGAGGCGTCATTTCAGGCTTTTCTTGGGAGGGGGGGCAAGAGTTTTTTTTTTCGGTGACAGTAACATTTTTGAATCTTTTTTATTAATTAAGTATGTATAAATTAGAAACTTAAATAATAAAACTTTAGTTTTGTGTTTCTTAAGTCAGCATTATTAAATAACAAATTACAAAAAAATAATTTTATACACTTAAAATTCTAAATCCAGGGAGGGCATTTGCCCCCCCCCCTGCCCCCCTAAATGACGCCTGTGGACATAACTCCTCAAGTGAAATATGTTTGACAGTTTTAAAATTTGGGCCCCGGAATCCGGGTAGAATAATCTTTGAGAGGGGAATGGGGGAGGGTGAGGATTCTCGCCGCGAGTGCCGAGTGTGCGGTAGAAATGGGAGAGAGAGCTTGGCACCAAATACGTTATAAAATATCAAAAAAAGTCTGCCTCTAGTCACGCTGCTATCGCAAACGGGCCTAATAAAATACGAGACCGTAGCAAAATTAAATTTAGCTAGGCTTAGCAAATAAAGACGTCGTTCAATTTAATTTGAGAGCGAAAAACAAACCAATTTTGGCTTTCAAATTATCAACTTCACATCACTTAAAATTCACGGTAGCTCTGCAGGTTGGAAAGATCAATTCCAATAGTTTGGCGCAGGGATAATTTCTGCCGCTTGAGCGCTGGTATCGGTAAAGGGTGTAAAAAGACAAATCACATAGCATTCGTGAATTTTAAGTTATACTTCATTTCATATAAGTTTGGATTAATCTGACTGCAACTTATGGACAATAATTTGTGACGTTTTATTACTTGTGTCAGTACACAAGACAGACATTGCAGTACATATGCTGAAATGGAAATTTCTGGTTAATATTAGAGCTGAAAATGTCTTGCATTGTGCAACAAATTACAAAATACTAAAAATTGCAAACTTATATATGAAACAGAGTATACATGGAGTTTAAAACTGCCTCCTTGCCAAACCTAGTTAAATTTAATTTTACTACAGGTTGATTTTTTTTTTTTTTTTTTTTTTTTTTTTTTTTTTTTTTTTTTTTTTTTTTTTTTTTTTTTTTTTTTTTTTTTTTTTTTTTTTTTTTTTTTTTTTTTTTTTTTTTTTTTTTTTTTTTTTTTTTTTTTTTTTACCCCTTCGCTGCGACATTCGATTATTCTAAACTGCGACTTTAGTCGAACATCGAATTAAATGACTCTGTAAACCATATATATTGTTCTCTCGCTTAAAAATAATGAAAAATAAACTATTTACAAAAAAGATTATTTTTTTGTAATTTTTTACACTATCTTGGCACAATTAAAAATTTTTTATTCCCTCGTTTGCGATAGTGCCAAATTCTTCCGTGAGAAAACACAGTCTCCTTTCTAACCTGTACTACTAACCTCAACGTAGGAAATATAACTTGAGCAGAGATGCAGGGTTGGAAACTTGGCGAGGAGAATGAAGGAAGTCGGGCAGACCGTACCGGAAGTGATAGTCGGGGCCCCCTGTCTTCCGTAGCGGTGACCTTTACCGCGCCGTGGAAGTGGTCGGCAAGCTGGCGGAGGAAACCGATGTGGCATTGTGGAGGGACGAGCCAGATTTAAAATGGCAGGACATTTGTCGCCTTCCGCGGGATATGCCATGCGGTTTTCTTTTCTTCTTTGTTTCTGGATTTTTTTCTCTCCATTAGCTTTTCCATGAGCAGGTCTGCCCGAGCCCGGCGTAAGGCCGGGATTACGATGGCTTCACATTCACTTTATAATCTAGGGGCCGACTTAGGAATCTGTTGGAAAGTTTGCGTACACGGGGTTTATCTTCATATATTGTTTAATACATGTCCTATGATGATTTTTAGCTTGGGTACATGTCCACACTGTCATCAGTTTTTTTTTATAGCGTCAAAGTAAGGACTGTATTTTTCATGTGTAACGGCTTTGAATTCTCAATATTAATGGAAATGTTTGTGTATAAAATGTTTTCTGTTCAGATATCATTGCAATTTTTTTTTTTGTTTGTTTTGGGGACATGACCACTGGGTAATAATGTATGTTCAAAATGACCTGCAAACACGGAAAATATTCTTATTTTTAAACTGTATAATTTATAATGCATGGGTGATATATTTTCCTATATTGTTAAACACATGCCATGCAGTGTTTTCATCTTAACTACATGATCACAGATTCAGAAATTTTTTTAGTGCCCACTACATATTAAACGTAACTGTAATTTCATAACAACACCAAGTTTTACAAAAAGTAGTGTATATAGCATGTAAGTTCTAAGCACTTAAAAATAAACTGTATCACTGAGTTTACACCATAATTGCATTGTTACATGTATTGTGACAGTTTTTTGTACACTTGCAGAATCTGGAACTGGCATTTCTGTTTTACGGTATGGACAGACAGAATCTCTGAAACATTTTGTACAAGTGCAGGGAATGTTTTCAATGGTTACTTGGGGCTGTAGTTCACCATCAACTTCTATGTATTCATACAATGTTGATTGTAAGGTGGGTGCATCAAAAAGTACACGGTACCACTTGTAACACTGCAAAAACTTCGTTTGATATATAATCGTAAACTGGAAGACGGTGGCTGTAGCTTCTCTAATTCAAGTCTTTTCATTTGATGACAGCGATGTACACGAAGTTTGTTTCCAGAAGTGAAATTTGATGACAGCATGCGAACAAGAAACTCTTCGGCATCATCGATTATTACCTCACAAATGTCTGATTTGCCAAATGTTTGTAATAGGTGTGGTGACAGTTTACCTTGCTTCAAAGCCGAGAGCTTTGTCCCAAATTTACTTGTTGTGTCACATCCTGTAATGGCATGTAATGCTGGTAGAATTTCGATAGTGCTGGGATCTAGGTCTTCAACAAGTTTGTGGATTGGCACCGCACGAGATGTATTACCCTGTCCACATAGAATCCATAATTCCAACAGTCCTTCATTTTTAAAAATCTTGAAGAAATGATATACAGCACACACAAGGACGTCAGTATCCGATGATGATATTATAACACGTTCTGTATTCCAAAAAACTGCATGATGTACGTGACGAAATAACCTTTCGTCGGCTTCTTCCAGGTCATAAGTCTCCATAAGTGTCTAAAGATTTAGACATAGTTGCTTGGGTTTGTCGTGCTATAAACATAAATCAAACAAGATTGTGGTGTTGTGAGACGAAGGAGGTGGTACTGTGAATGTTGGTTCTTTTAGATCTTTATCTAGATATTGTACCAAACTTGCTTTATCAAGTTTTCTTAGAAATCCACATTTCGTTAAGAAAAATTATGTAGAAACGAGTTCGTAGCACAACAAATTATCAATGGAGTATCCTCTTTCCCTAGCAACATCAATTAAATGTAGAGCATGTGAAGTTTCCTTTTGGGTATCAGTTTTCTTCATGTGCTGCTGAGAATAGGACGTCTTCATTTTAGCCACCTTATCGAAGAGCTTCTTGGATTTATCAACGAATCGTTCTTGCCTGAATTGCTTGTATGCTTTTTCTACTATTTCACAACATGTAAGTCTGAAATTCTCGTCAAGGTCGTCAAAATGTTGACCAGTGACAATGTTATACACCTTTTCTTCTGTATCATTCAAATCAAATTGATTTTTCCTTTCTGTGATGTATTCTACTATGTCGTCAATGTATTCCTCATCTGAGTGCAATGTGTACTCATCATCATACTCGAGTCCACACATTTTTCGGTAGAACTGGTTTATGCATACCTTTTCATGATTAATAATATCTCATAGTGCAACTGCTTGTTTTCGGCGAGTGAGTCCTATGATACCTCCATGACCTTTAGCAGGTTTATTGTACACCTGCTCAAGAGCTTGGTCCATCCCAACACTACTAAACTACCTGGTTCCATGTTGAACAACAAAACTTCCCTTCTTGAATGATTTATAAACATTTGGGTGCAATTCTACCAATTTCTTACAAATCCTCAACGTACACAGACTCCCATCTTGCATAATTAACTTTTCCAAATGCAAAGAACAAAGCAAGTGCTTTTCAAATGCAAATATAAGTGCACGTCCCAGTTCCCTGAGTATTGGAAATATCTCATTCAAAAACATGTTCCAGTACTGGAATAATTTTGACTTGCTGATACCTCTTTTGATAAATGAATCAAATTCTTTGTCTAGCATTTCCATGTGACTGCTGACTTCCTCAACCTGTTTCCCTGTGGCAAACTTATTTTCTTTGCAGAGCAACTGCAGTAACTTAACTGCTTCAAAGACATCCGAAAACTCCTAGAGCTCTGCATGCTGCTTGAAAAATGCTATCATCTGGAGACAATTAAGGGCTTCTGCTAAAAGAGTTAGACCTCTTACTCCTCGAGCATAATGACTGTCACTCATAACACTTTCTACAATTTTTGGCCCAAATGTTTCAGTTTCTATAAGTGCTTCCTTTGCTCCACTGTTACCTAGATAATTACAAATACCGTTCATTATAATTTTGCATGTATGAAAAAATCTAAGTCCTAAGAAAATGTTTGTTAATTTGTTTGGAAACCACAACTGTATTTCATTGGCCAGGCGATACACTCCTTCGTCACACCATAAGGAACCATCATATTGCCGTACTTGTAACAAAGCATCTTGAAAATTCGCTATCGCTGTAAAAATAGAAGATAATGTCTGTTGCAGAATGGGATAAAATTGGGGTGCAAGATATGTTCGTTTTAGGCAAGACTTTGGTAGAAACTACTGAATTGAAAGAACTCCAAGAAGGCACCTCAGTTACCTCTGGAAAACCATAGTCAGTAATATATTTATCTGGCAGAAAACAAGCTAAATACCAAACACGATCCATTTGAGCTGCAGTCTTCTGTGGCTCATTTGTAATTTCTTTATCACATGGAACAAAGTCTTCTGAAATTTCACAACTGTGCTTGGGTTTGAAACATTTAATAAATTCCTGACACCTCAACTTTTCTTCAAATGTTTTTTTTTTTTTTTTTTTTTCCTTTTATGAAATGAAAAATCTGTCACCAGATTTGTAGCTTTATTTTGAGGCAAAATGTCGCTGTCTTGAAAGATGACCAATGCAGTACCATGTGTTCCGCCTATACCGGAGGGTGTTTCTTCTTCCTTATCAAAGTTATCCATTGATGCTCTGATGGGTCTGTTTGGTAAAATAACTGAAGCGAGTGTTTCATGTATTGCTTGGGCACCACAAACAATGTGGTAAACTTTTGAAATACTGCATCACACTTTCTCTTAAGATCTGATTTTTTAAATCCTGGTATGAGAAAACTGAAAAATTTATCCTATGATTTTGGACGAGTGTCCTGGTATGCACTGAATGAATTTTGCAAGTCTTGTTCATCACAGAACTTATCGTCTAAGTCAAAATCGTATGTTTTGCAGTCTTTCCGAAGGATTCCGGCAGCTGATTTTACAACATCTGTTGATCGGATCTTATCTACAATGGACGGTGTTTCAATACTCGATGAAAACACGAACTGAGATTTACTTCTTTCTTTTGGATAGGAAAACATAATTTTCTCACCATAGTGGTCTATCAACATCTCTTTCAGCTGCCTGTTACTTATTGGGTCTTCAAATTCACAATTGATGAACGAACACATTTCTGTCAATGTGTATCCCTTATTTGTAAATTCCAGCTTCTGTGTCAGGATGGTAAAGGCTCTTTCAATATTGTGATGATGGGGTTCACCTCCAGGTATCTGTTTATCCAAGGCTCGTCTATGACGCAGGAAGTAGGTACAGGTATAGATATCTTACTACTAACTACTCTTCTGACCATTACAGTATACATGCAGGCTCAAATCCCAAGTAGACTCAAACATGATGTTACATTTACTCGACACTACAAACGTAAATCGCAAATATTTAAAATATTAAAAAAAAACCTCACAGGATACTAAATTTCAGATCGATCAGACCAGTAGAATTGCTCACATTTACTCAAAAATATATAGGATCATTTACAATGAGTATGTACATGCATTCAGTGCATCGTTACTGAGCAACACTTCCTAGAATAAATTGTTAAAAACTAGAAAAGAGTTCATTATCTTTAAACGGCTGAACATATTTCTTTGAATCATAGCTAAGAACCATCTCGATCACGTCAGCTTTCAAACGAAAAAAACCGCAACAAAATCGGTCCATTCGTTTAGGAGCTGCGATGCCACAGACAGATACACAGCTACACAGACACGTCAAACTTATAATACCCCTCTTTTTGCGTCGGGGGTAAAAATAAAATACTCAGACATGGAGCGCAAGAGAGGACTTTCTCCGTGCTGTTTTGCCATTTATTTGTGCGCGCGGAAAAAGGCTTTCGTGCAACATTTTGTCACTATGTAATAGGCCTATTTGCCATTCATATTGAGACAGTATAATGTTCAATGTAAATACCGTAAATTGTGTTAGAACAGTCGTAGAGAGCCCGTTGAAATTGCATTGTATTCTAAATCGTTTGTTTAAAATTACGCAATCGCAATAATTTGTTTTATGTCAGTTATATTAAATTTAGTTTTGAATACTGGCGAGAGGCGCAGGATTTAAGAGTTTTGAATTGTGTCACGGCCAGCTAACCCTTAACGCAGCTAAGAAGAGAGAAAGCTGTAAACTTGAGATGCTAGCTGGCCCAAACCGATACGTAGGAAAAGCCGGGTTTAGTTTTGTCAGTCGCCCACTGAGACTACGATTGGTTGGGAGTGTAAGAAGGGAGTATTTCAGAGAAAGCGCCAAGGTGTGATCGTGCCAGAAGCCGCCGCGGGTATTCGCGGGAGTCCTCGAATTTATTTAGACTCTCGTCGTGGCCATCACGAGGTGTGGTCGTGCCAGGAGCCGCCGCGGGTATTCGCAGGAGTCCTCGGATTTATTTGGACTCTCGTCGTGGCCATCACGAAGTGTGGTCGTGACAGGAGCTGCCGCGGGTATTCGCAGGAGTCCTCGGATTTATTTGGACTCTCGTCGTGGTCATTCTTTATCAAAGACATGATTTGATATTTAACAAATAACTTTAATTTTCGTATGCAAGGAGAATATAAAGAAGTTAATGTAATTGTTAATAATAATTCTCTTATAAAAGATTATTAAACATGGTTAAAGTTTTAATTCCAGAGTTAACATCTACAGTACAGTTATTTGGTAATCATCAAAACAAGAAATTAAAAATCAACTAGGAAACCATTTTTCTTTAATTGTCCATAAGATTAAAAGAAATATTTACCTCTTCAAAATTACATGATTAGAAGCAACCATTTATAATTATTGTAACCAGAATTTCCGAGAACAAGAATTTGATCCAACAGACTATTTAGAATTAATAAGAAATGATAGTAAATATTTTGAGAAAGCTTCTTTTTAATCTGTTCCACTAGCTAAAATGTTGGGAAAATTAACAGATTCCTTACAAAATAGTGCTAAAACGTTGCTATACCTGAGAAAATATCAAACGTAAACAGAAAACTAAATCATAGAAACCTGCATTAGACTTTACCACATACTTTACACAAATAAAATAACAGGGTCATCACTATTTAAGTCCCGTTTAAAAACTGTTACTACCAAAACACTGCACGCTAGTTTAGTCCTTCATTCCTAGAGGTGATGAGGTGTTTGACGGACGTGTTATGTTCGACTTTTTGCCATCCCTGTTTTCATGCCTCGAACCTAAAAAAACTCGCGTCCGCTACTGTAACTCTTAATATTTGAATTTAAAAAGTCCTCCATCTTCATAGAACCTGGCATATCCCAGAGAAGATCTGTACACTATGACAGTTCATTTATGAAAATCATACCCAGTTTATCTAAGATATTGTGCCCAAGGTAAATCACAAAACATTCCAACCTTATCACATTGTTTATTGTTCATTTTCTTTGTTTTGACCTTTACATTATTGCATAATGGAAACAATACTGGATTACTCTACCTAGTTAGGACACAGCACACACATTCAGAAAAGCTTTGGTGCATTATATGAACTTGGTGTTCGTTAACTTAATCAGTAATGATACATACGCACATTAAACTTGCCTCGTCATCACAGCTAATGCCAGAAACAATTCACACGTTCACCATCATGTGGTTGGCTCCACCCTTGCTTTCAAAACAAACTTTAAGGCGGTCGCCTACCTGTCACTCTAACTGCGTTGCAGTGGGCTTGAAGAAAGAGTTTTCTGATGAAAGTATTGAAAATTTTCCAAAATATGATTACATATTAAAAGAAAAAAATTACAGGCAATAACACAATGGGAAAACACATATGCTATAAACCTTGTTCTGAAACCCTGACTTGAAACAAATTATAAGACTGGTGTTCATTGGACTTGCATAGTCATGTCCAATAAAAATACAGTATACTCTCACTATTTAAAGTCATGTTCAGGCACATAGTGATGTCCTTGATCCACATGACAGCATCACCCTTATATCACTCCCAGTCCTCAAGAATGAGTAAAAATTCTGGTAGGCGATCACCTTAACAATAGTATTTCCAATGTAAACTACAGTATGTAATGCATACGCACATATGGTATTTACACAAAATCAGTTTGACACTTAACACACAATGAAAAAATTAAGGAACGGTGCATATCAAGGTACAGTTTGTATTCACAGAGAAGTAATATTAACACTTACTTGAGATTACAGTATGTATGCACATTGTAAATGACCTTAGTGTGTTTAGGCACACTTCATTTGTACAGTACAGTTATTTAACATGCAAGTAAACATTTAGATGTACATGCTCATCTAAGTGGTAGTGTCTATATAGTCAATCACAATCAACCAATCTACAGTTTATCCCATGTATGAGTGCACATTTTTTGACAGATCTACTGAAATAGTAATTTGTTGTCTGATGTACATATTCACATCAACTAGCATAGTGTTTTGTTGACTGATGTACCATTTACTCTCCAATGTTTCTTATGCTGTCACTTTAATTTCACCTTTACCCACTCCTATAACTTATTAGTACATACAGTAGGTCCATGAAAATAACATATTGAATTTCACTTCTAACATGATATTTACGAGCTGTCAAAAAGTGCACTCGTTTGTGGCATGGTGTATCAGAGGCACTTGTACTAATAAATATTAAAATGTTTGTAGCCATTTTGTATTTTGTACAATAATAATTTAGAAACTTATTTTTTATTGAGTACTGTGTTATTGTTTTAAATATGTTTTAAACTTAAGAATAAGCAGCATCACAGAAGCAAACACCATTTGTAGTTAAAGGCGGTAGCTGGTTTCTCTACAGTCTAGGTATCTCAACTGTACAGTCTGCTTGAGACAACAAACAAACTTAAGGGACCTGCCAACATGGCTGTTAAACATTGCTACAATTTGTTAGAAAAACATTTTACTTTTTTTTGTAAAACCATGATGCGTGTTTCCAATTCATTGTTCTATGAAAAGAAAGCATGTTTCAGAAAAGAGTTGTTTGAGTACTTTAAAAATATTATTCACCTCAGAAACACTGTTTCTGAGCCTTCTAGCTAAAACGTTTTAGTACACAGTAAAAAAATGGGGGGGGGGGGGCATAAGTCATACAAAAATACACGGAGACTTATCCTTGTCTTACTGTTCACTGAAGGTGATAAGAAAGGTCAAACTACATGTTACTATACTGAGACTTGTGCCTTTTCAAAAGACTGCTAAAAGTAGCAATCAAATGCTCCCGTCATGTCGCCATCACACCGCTCTCTTAAGGACAATTTTTGCCCAATTATTCCTCAAATTTCAATATATAAATTAAAACAAAACCACTTAAGACTCAAACAGTGGACTTTGGTGCAAATTTTCCAGCAAAAATGAACACAGTCAACAGTTAAGAGTGCATGGTATATAATTAAACACTAAAAATATAAGTTCAGAATTATAGGTTTCTCGAAGCCAATTTGCAAAATTCAAAAAACAGCAAACCTAGACAATAGCTTTTGTCAACTTTCTGAACAAAAATTTTTATGGATTAACGCAAGCCTAAAGAACAATATCTGACGCCGAAATCTCCTACATTTAACTATGGTGCAAGAGATCAAGCTTAACAGATGCATAATTATGGGTAAATGTTTCTTCATAAAGTTGGCAAACATAATTATCAAGGATTGCTGTTTTGCAGATTTTCTACACTGACTTTCAAAAAGTGTAGATCTCAACTGAATAATTCAGCGGTTATTTATCTACCACTCCCTCTTACTTAAAGTCCCACAGTTCTAGCAAGAGAGACAAGTCTGGTGCCAGGCACATAAGTACACGAGAACACTAGGTACACAGAGCAGCATCACCCTTATCACTTCTCTGCCACCAATATGAAGAACAGGTCCAGGCAGATAGAACTCGAGTCAGTTTTGTAATCATTACACACACACTCTTTTACAATAATTCTTACAAACCTGCTAGTTAAGAAAATAATTCACTGGAAAAAAAATCCTTGAACACAGCAATTTAAGAAAACATGGCAAGGTTATTTTAGCAAAAAATAGGACGTGATAAAGGTTTTTAATAAATAAACAGATGTTACATGACTTTATGGTATGTAGGTCGGAACTCTGTGAATGTATTTTGTTCATAAATCAATGGCCGAAGAAGCAATGGCCGTGCGATAGGAAGCCTGTAAAGGGAAGAATGATACAGTATATATGTATTGGCAAACAGCTCGTACACTGCACAGTCAGACACGGATCCAGCGATAAGTTTTACGGGGAAGAATGCAAATATAAATATAGTTATTCTATGAGAGCTGACACTTTGTGTGAATGTCTACATTTTTTCATTAAATACATAACTGTCTTTTTTAAATGGTCCCGTTCTCCAGATCTCCTTTATATTGCAATTTTTGTTTTGGGGGACTTGCCCCTATCCTCTCCCCCCCCCCCCGAATACATCCTTGTACACGAATTAAAGACGTGACACTGAGTACTCAATGTAATTAAATGTTTGTCGACTACTTTCCTTATCCTCAAAGTATTTCTGGTAATTTGTTTGTAAGTATATGGTCATATGGCACCATGTATCATGTAACTGACGTACAATTCATAGTCAACTGTAATCTACTGAATGCCAAACCTGCAATGTGACATTGTGCAGTAAACAGGACATTTACCAACAAGAATCACCCATCTCCTGTCTCG
This sequence comes from Medauroidea extradentata, assembly GCA_003012365.1. Classification (NCBI taxonomy): domain Eukaryota; kingdom Metazoa; phylum Arthropoda; class Insecta; order Phasmatodea; family Phasmatidae; genus Medauroidea; species Medauroidea extradentata. Next base: position 102,013 of record PNEQ01023006.1, read on the forward strand.
TGGTGTGTGTAACAGTTGTGTTTCTGGACAAGGGTTTATGAACAAATTACAGTAAAACCTGTTAAGACGTTTGTGTGATAATACAGGAAAATGTTATGTTTAATAACCAGGAAAACTTCTTAAATGGGAAACTTAAGTGGGTGCTTGATGTAAATTTTTATTGTTTCAAACATTTTTATAGTTGACAGATATGGTATACTTTGTAGACATAAATTGTGACTATATTATACTGTCATGAATAATTTTTGGCTTTCGTAAATTTGCATAAAACGGTTAACCAACTGACTTACCGAACTGAAATGATTCACACCGAATATTAAAATGTCTGCTACAAGGTCTCCTATATAAAAACATGAAATAAAATATTTTTATATTTTTAAAAAATTCTTTAATTTTCTAAATTTTTATTTTAAATTTCAAAATTTTTACACGCAAAATTTTTTTATTATTTTTGTTGTTATATAGGAGACCTTGTAGCCTATAACATCAATGTTCAGTGTGATTTTTTTCAGTTCGGTAATTCAGTTGGTTTTCCTTTGAATCATAAAACAGTTTCATGCGAATTTGGACTTTGATGAACTATAATAATAAAAACTAGGAAAGCTAGCAAAATTTCATTGCAGTAAAAAGTAGTTGCAATATATGACTATAAAACAAACCATATCTCGTACAAATATAAAAATATTTAAAACAATAAAATTTTCAGTCAGAGAGTTTTACTGTATATTCAAATGGTAACAACTTAGTTGCTACCTGGTCATGTAAGACCTATTTACTGTATTTACAACATGTATAAATCACAGGGTGCTACCAGTGTACAGGAAGAGCACATATCAACTTCCACACAACCTTCCTATGGCCCACTATGACAGCAAAATAATATAAAACAGAGTAACCTTACTAGGTGCAACAAATAACCTGATACACATATATCACTAAGGGTGGTAAAATAAGACTTCCAATTTTACTGTTTCCAGTAAAGTAAGGCACCACAGTTTATAACAGACAGACTAGGTTCACTGACAGTTACTGAAATTAAACAAAAAAAGTGACAAATATAAGTTTTCAAAAAATAACTTGTTGCCTACATCTACACTTCTATTTACGTCACACAGTTAAATTATGGTTCAAATAAGACTACCAACGCTGAATACGTCAGCTAATGGTTAAAAAAATTTAATTCTGACTTAAAACTAACTTAGTATATGTTGTCTATATTCAGTGCGACCTGCTACAAACAATTTTACCTTACAGAATGTCCCCAACATTAAACTATTTAGAGATATGGAACCTATGGTCAGAAATGCTATAAAAACCAAGTGCAAGTAATATCATGACCTGTTGTCACACATTTCTTGTGACTGGCAGTTGCATATACGTACAATACCAACTATGATGTATATGCTGTTTATGGAAATATAAATGCATTTCCACAAGCGTTACAGGCACATGTATAACTGCAAGTTGTCGTCATTAGGCGCAAAAACAAAGCTAAATTAGTCAATGAAAGTTAATGTCAAGACATGCGTCAAAAGAAGAACCAATGAGAGTCTTGAAAATGTGAATGTTAGCTACACAGCTATCAGTTCCCACAAAGAATAAAAAACCAGCGGAGATGACCAACAAGTTGTGGGAATGAGGGTTATGTGTCAATAAAATAAACATCTTCACACAACACTGTTACATCAAAAACAGATTAATACATTTTGTTTACAAAATTATTTCTTCCTTATTGCTAAAATATTTGCTGGATTATTGAGTACAATGCACAAAAGTATTGCTTTCACAGACCAAATTTACAATGACATTTGATTATCATACGTGTTATATACAAGTTTGTATGTAGACCTACTATGCAACAGGAACACTACCACAAAAAATGTTTAAGAATTAGAAAAAAAAATGCACAACTTCATCTTGAAAACAGACAAAGTCAAAACAAAAGCAATGTTGTTATAGAATTCCACAATCAAATTTAAACGACTACTACAAGTTTTCCAAAGAACAGCAACTATATTTCATGTTGTGCCGTGATAAATTTTATTTAAGGCTACAAAAATATAAATCACTTTATATCTACATCAAATATTGTTCTTATATAGACATGACCTACATTATTTCCAATAACGTTTCCATAACACAAAAAAAATTGGGCACTGAGTTTTTGCAACACAGCAAATCAGATCACTATTGGACGGTGATATGCATCAGTAGACTAAGCACCAATTGTAAGGTATCAGTAAAACATGCTAAAACATTTCAGATTTGAAACAGTCCTATAAAAGTTTTTAGTCGAATAAAGTCAATATTTATAACAGAATAAAGGACTAAAATATTTTGTCTACAACTGATTAAGTACTGATCATTATTTTATACATATCTAACAGCATAGTAGTCTAGTCATGAATAAAACCATCCAATTTTTCTATTTTTTTTTGTGCCGTAAAAACTATGTATAAAAAATCCAAAAACTTGTTAATTCATACTGAAATTATATTTTTGAAACATAACTTTTAATATATGCTAGAAAAAAATTGGAAAAGACAGAAATGATTTTCTTTCTGATCATTTCCTTTTCACATCATAAAAACCTATACAATTTTTTCAATGTAATCAAAGCCTTCTTTTGTCTGAGGAAAATTTAGTTATACATAACATGTTTAACATTCAGGCTAAAAACATTAATCTTGTAGTAGCCAATTAAATCAACATAATAATCAATAGTGCAAGAGAATATTTATTTAATAACATAGCTACCTCACTTCTAACAAAATTATTTCCAAAAACAGCTGAGACTTTGTAAACATACAGCTTTGACAGTTACAAATAATAATTTTTTATTGTACACGATGAGCCAATTTGGATCAACTGTATTACACGTTAAAATCTGAAGCATTCATCTGTAACAGAGATCACAAATTTTTCCGAGATTCACAGTTCTTAAATAAGCTTGAAGAATAAATCTTCTGCGCTTAGTACAATATGTATACCAAAGCAAGCTATCATTCAGTGCAGCAAGAGGGGCACCAACAAATTTAGTCCACACCCTCAACCTCTATAAACATACTGAACGTCAATAGCTAACAGCACAATTTTGCGCTGGGTGGAAATAAAAAAACTTGGCATTTGATAAGCTCAACGCTACATAACACATTATTTCAATAACTCAAGTCACTGCAGTAATAACTGCTGACATATTTCAGTGTTCTCATTCAGTGGAATCTTGATTTATCAGCCACTCTACCAAATGTTGATACTCTTAGATAAAAAATGTATTTTTCGCACATTCACATAAAACGCTTAAGAAACATAACTTCATAATCTTAGAATACATGATATTAGGGTTGAAGTTTCCCTCTGCCATACAAGAATCCAGTAGTTGTGAAGTCCTTGGTAAAAACATTACTGGACACCGGCGCATTACAGTGCAGCAGCCCACCGGGAATTGGACTGCATCTGTCCATGGTAGTGGCTTGGAAGGGGTGGACCAGTATTCTGGCCACCCAGGATTATCAGGTCTTAACCCCTTAAGGAACTATTGTACCATGAACCTACGGAAAGCATAGAGGAATGTACTGCCAGACTGTATGCTGCTGTGGTGCATGAAACTAACAATCACGCGCACACGGTACAGACAGCAGTTGTACGTCATGTGCAAGCCAGCACTGGGATAAATGGTGTAAAATTTGAACACATGTTGCTTTGAAATGTGCAAGGAGTAAAGAAAAAATGTTTCGTGGAATGTAAATACTAGGTGCAGTCATGTTGTGCTGGTACACACACATTGCAGAGCCTGTGCTTTCCACAAAATGAAACAATGAACACCTGCTTTACTGCATTACACGTTTTACCGAAGACATCATGCCCGCACCTCTGTACATAACAACACCTCATCCTTCCTTGTCGCTATGTGTCTCGCATACCTCTCGGTAATACGGTTGTACATTGCTAGTGTTCCTCAGAAGCACGTCACCATGTTTGTGCTACACTTGTTGCCAACCTATCAGCATTGTCAATGCTTGGATTCAGTACCTGTATCTCAGTAACAGTTTGTCTGAGCTTGTTCTGACACGTGTACGTTCGTTGTTCCTTATGTATATCCAACTCTTCATTCACTATAGTGGGTTGTTACTGGCGTACAGATACAGAAGTACATTCATAATAACCGCTGGAGACTCAACATTTCCAATGTATGGGACGGGATGGTGGTCACACTTTGTTTCTAGCACATGTATTATCATGAATCCGGAATGTCAACGTTCTAGTTGAAGTGAACGTTGATTTAATGTCACTTCAAACATTCATCAAGGTTGTACGACCCTACTACTCACAATAGAGGCGTTGTTGCTGTACTCATTATTCTTTATTTAGGTCTGTCTACTTATACCCACGATTTTTTCTGCTATTTACGTTCCACTTCGTTATAACAGCATGCAATCAGATATGATATTATCGCACATGTGAAAACCTACGGACTGAACTACATAAATTGTTTTTTTGTTCTACCTAATGAAAACTAATGCCAAAGCCCTAAAAATCTAATTTTTAAAAAATTACTCTATTGTTTTTTCTTGTAACAGACATTCAATAGGACTAAGTCAAACAAGGTGCCTAGATAAGTTTTTTTACCCTTCCTGGGAAAAGTTACTCAAATGTGTATTGGTATACACACTAACACTGATTTCACAGACAAGAAAGACCTTAATAACACACAATTCTTAAAACCATGATTTTTCCAATTATGCTACTTTTTAAAAGTACTGTTCTTTTGCGATTAAATAGGAGCAAATATCATTAAAACATTTCATAGTTGTGCTGTAAATTGTTTTTACTATGAAACCTAGTTTTTTCTAAACAAAAATTGTGTAATTTTGACCAATTATATAACTCAAGAAAATTTCTTCAACTAAATAATTAGTTACAATAAGTATGTAGCATGATAAAAGACAAAAAAAGATTACTAAGAAAATTACTTTCAATATTCAGCATCTATATGTTCATAACAATACACCATATAAAAGTTACACTCTAACTCTGTATCATATGACTACAGCATAACAATTAATGTTAATAAAATAAGAATTTGAATGAATTTATATTTATTACGTAGTTTACCTATCTTCAAAGTTTAAACAAAGCCATTCTCAGTAAACTACACGTCAGGTCTAAACTATAATGTTGAAATAAATACCAAATGTTGGAACAAATATGAAAGCGAAACACCACAGCCATGTTAAATATATCACACACTTTCTACCATTTCAAAATTTTCCGTTTGTATCTCTGATTCATACTCACTACGTGTGAACAAATGTCACAATTTCCTTCACGTAACCTTTCATGCTGTGGCAATGACGAGCTAAATTATTCCTGAAATTAAATAAATGTAAATACAAGCTAAATCTGCTCATTTTCTGTCCTCTTAACTAGATAATATTCATTTTTATACAGTTTAAAAAGTATTGAATTATTTGCCACCATGTAAGTATTGTAATTGGTCCATATGTTTGGGAGTTACAAAGCCGCAGACAGACATAGGCATATAACTTATCACAACAAGCCACATTTTTATTATTCATTGTAAGTCTACGGAATTATCACACCAATTCGGAAAATCTCAAAACTTTAAATCAGTTGGACAGTTTTATCAAATACAGCCAAGAACCATCCCAATGAAACTAACATTCAATTTTAAAAAAAAGCACTGAAATTGGTCCATCCGTTTGGGAGCTAACAAAACTAGAGAGCTATACACACAGATAGACGTAGCTATCAAAATTTTTTAACATCTCTCCTTTCTGGTTGAGGTTTAAAAATTGCAATTAGCAGCAAACAATTATAACCAAATTTTAGAATTTCATATGCACAAGAGTCCACATGACCATAACCTCACCTAATGCAAGGTATTTTAACTATGGCTGTGAAGTTGGCATTGTGCCACTAAAGGCAAACCAGTTTATGGGGGCACAAGAGACCCAGCTTCCCCCAGGAGATTAAAATTATTTTCGAGGGTCTAACAAAAAAAAATTGAATTTTTTTACATTTTGAAGCTTTACTTAATAAGTAACACACATACCATTGGTTCCCATATTTATCGAAAAATATGTGTGAACACTATTTATCATGTCTCTTTAACTTATATCCAGTACAATAAATTAATATTTCCAGTTTCCACCTTGTCATACCCCTTCGTCCTCAAATAATAAATGTAAAGTTGATGCTTGTACAAGCAATGTCCAATGAAAGTTCGACACCACAGAAATAATGCTTTTAACGCATTCAGCTGGAGATACACTGCCAATTCCCGTCTCCTGTCACTCATGTACCTCTGTTAAGGTGTTTGAGGGCATCTAACATGCACAATAAATAAATAGCCGTTTCTAAACCACAACAGAACACAACTCTGGATGCTAGTAAGAAGGGTTTGTAACATGCGCACACGTATGCACACAGAAACACACAACACAAATAAGCACAAAGCCCATACATACTATTTTGGTCCAGTACTTGGTCCATACATTTCTGTTTTATTTCATCGGATTACTTAGGGGACATAAAAAACCAAGATTCCACCATGAACACTGCAAAGAAATTGCCACAGTTATATTTTGTACATTATCAATGTCACGACATGAATTACACGAGAGCAAGTCAAACTGCTGCAGCTAGCGACAGATATACGATGGCAGGATACAACCAATGCCTGCCCTCGCAAATCTCACAATATGTTATAAAAATATATCGGAAGCCAGGCATTTTCACAGCAAGAACTGACCACAATACACATAACTGGTAAAAATATACACGTGTATTGCACAATACCTCAAACAAGCAGATTTTAGACAGGCAACACGTGGCAGGCAACATTCATTTACAAACTTCAGGCAAACTCTAGTTGCTAACACAGTGGAAGAAGCAGCAAAAAATTCTTTACAGTATTAATCTGTTTAAGAATACATATTTCTAACATTCACCTAATTAATAAGCTATTTTAACTTCCTCCCAAAAATTTTTTTGGCTTAAAATCATATTGTAATAAATTTTCTCCACAGTGTATGGGGGAGTCAGAATGGAGAGCATCACTTTGTAGAGGCGAATGCTCATGGTAATGTAACACAAAACTGTATTTCTAATCAGTCAATTAAGCCAACAATGGAAGTAATGCTATTCTTAAAATCTTCTTCAACTCTTTACTGCAGGATAACAAATTTTAAGTATGCCAAGATAAAGCAAAAAAAATTCTCATAAACAGTTTATTTTTGGTGAGTCTCAAGCGAGAAAACCATGTACTGTACTTAGTTATTACACTCATTTAATTCAGTGTTCGACTAAAGTCGCACGTTGCAGATTAGAAATATTTTGTATATTCGACTATAGTTGAACGTTCCAGTTTAGGAATTAAAAGTTTGTGTCAACCACTGAACAAGATGCAACACACTGAATAGTGTCCAAGCAATGAAATTATAAAACATTTTTTGATTTCATTTAAAGAAATGTGCTTTTAAAATTAATTTTCGAAGTATTATTCCCACTATATTCACTTTACACACAAATTGTAAACACATTTTCGAATTACTTATTCATAATTCATCAGTATGCAAAATTGATGCTAATAATACTCCATTCGACTCGTCCTGTGCATAGTTAAAATTGTTGGGTTCCATCAGAAATCATACAAAACGATTACAAATTTATCTAGACATATTTCACACACTATTGAAAGATCTAGGAATATCCAGAGAAAAAAACTCCAGTTTCAGGGATTTTTAAATACTGTACTGTCATGTCAAAACATATAAGTTAAATGAAAAGATGCTTTAAAAATGAAACAATATGGGCCGACAGGCAGTATTCATTCTCTTTCACAAAAAATATTCTTCAAGGGCATAATGTGAAAATATGAATATTTTTAACCTAACACCCTTGAGATATGTACAAAAGATCCTAACACTATACTAACAGAATAGCAAAATATATCTGCGACATGTTAAGTACATGTCACGAGTTCATGGAAGCCGGTACAGCATTTATAACAGAAGAACCATACATAATTACAGTGGTGTTGGTGAGAAGATGCGGGAAACGTAAACTCAAAACATTACCAAATTCCAACCGTGTTTCACCTAATCTCATACACTTATTCAAAACTCATTGTTTTTAAAGCCACGTCACGTCTGCAATATGATAAACCTTGTTAATTTGCTTCGCTGATCATGCATGTTCTTCAACAAATGCAAAACAAATTCTGCACAAAACATTACCTTGTTGTTAGCACACTTTGTAAAGGAGGCTTACATAAAAGCCATGTTCCATTACAACTAAGACAAAAATTTTACTAACGTGCTAATTTAATTCTTTTCAACTACAATACCTATACAACCCATTACCTATGAGGCTATGATGAACGTCGATGGTAATACCATGGAAAATTGTTGATATTCTGGCAATGCTAGTTCACAATTAGGTCCCTTTAAATACTTCAAAGTACTGCATATTTCATGCTGCACATCTTCATTAGTAGCACACAAAATTACCAGTCCACATCACAAGTGTACAGACCTAAGGAATTTGTTCGTAAAAAACTAGTGAAGTAAAAAAACCATTTAAGATGTTTTGGTTAACTATGTAAGTTTGTTGCTGAGAGGTCGTATCTGATAGTCACGGTTAACACATATTATCTAGTTTGTTGCAATAATTACAGATATCGTGGATTTTGAGATTGATTCACGAAGCAGATAAATAAAAGCTGCCTGTAATTACGTTTAAAAATAATTTAATTTGAATTTTATAAAAGTACAGTAACTGAACCGAGGTTGTGAAAATTCTATTTTAATAAACCAAACCCCCGCCTGTAATATAAATGTGTAATAGCATATTTTTTGCAACTGTACATTTATCTTGCGGTGAATAGGACAGTCAAACTGTTTAGGATGTGGGACTCACTGTCAACAGTCCTATGGTTCAAATCCCTTATGAATTTATGATTACGAGATCATTTTTAAATACTGTACATTACCTGACATATTACTGTTAAACATGTTTGAAACTTTTAGTAACTGTAATTATTTTTCTGTTATCAATTTATATAAAATAATAATTAGTAATTTGTTCTGTATTATTGTGTATATAGTAGGCAGAGTACGTTTATATAACAGTAGGGAATAGTCAGCACAGCAGGTTGGCCGGACAACAGGTCACGGGCAGTATGTGATATGGCGCTGGACCACAACAACACAAAACATGTTGGCAGCGTCGGGATGTTGCACATTTATCACGTAACTAATTCCGGGCGTAAACTATGAACTGCAAGTAATGAAAAATAGAAGTCGCGCACCGCGTACGTGTATAATATATAAATATATATTGTGCTGGATGAGTAAGGCCAATTTTTCATGCACTCGCTCCTAACAAAACAAGCAATGGCGCAAACAGGTAATGTTATTCCAGTGCCGCACCCTGTCGATGTTCACTCGGAGAACGTACAAGAAAATTGGAAGCTCTTTAGGTTTCAGTTCGAAAATTACAGCATCGCCACCGGACTTAACAATTAAGAGGAAGCGATTAAAGTAGCTAGTTTATTATCAATAATCGGATGGGACTGTGTGAAAATCTACCAAACACTTGACATCCCGGAGGCAAACAAAAAGAAAACCAGCTCAAGCTTGGATGCGTTTGACAAGCACTTCACACCGGCGAAGAATGTAAACTACGAGAGATGGATGTTTGACACAGCTCGCCAAGAATCGGAAGAAAGCACGGAACAATTCATACGCAGGGCACGAGTATTAAGTGCCACATGTGAATATGGTGCCTTAGCAGGGGAAATGTTAAGAGATAAAATAGTTGTAGGAGTGGCAGACAATAGTTTACGCAGGCAGTTGTTGTCACATGCAAAGCTGACCTTGCAGGGTGCCATTGACACATGCAGGGCATAAGAAGCTACCAACTATCATTTCCAACAAATGGGATCGTCCAACACGATGGAAGAAACCGTTAACTTTGCAGCCAGCAAACACCAAAGAACAAAGAAGGACAGTAGGGTGCAGCCACAAGGTCAGACTGCTATGCTCAAGCAATGTTTTTACTGTGGGGGCAGCCATCAACGGAAAAAAGAACTTTGTCCAGAAAAGGTAAAATACGCCGCACATGCAACCAGCAGAATCATTTTTCGTCAGTTTGCAGACAGCAAGAAAAACACTACGAGGGAAAATATGTCATATGTAAGAAAGACCAGAAGAAAAGCAGGTTACAGAAACACCTGTAAGGCCAGCAAAGTATTAAGAGGAACATCTATTTCAGATAAGTACTACCAACAAAAAAAGATGGATTACGACCTTGGAAGTGGGCGACCAGAGGCACACGATAGAAGTACAGCTAGACACAGGGCCCACTTGTGATGTTATGGGCCTGGGAGACTATAAGGCAATCGTAGACATGGAACATCCTAGGTTAGACACAAGCAGAATACAGCTTCAATGCTACAACGGTCAATGTGTACAACCGAGGGGCCAGATACAACTACGGTGTCGGGTACCAAACACAGAAGAAGAGAGAATGCTGACATTTCTAGTGGTAGATACATACTAAACAAAGGCCATTAATATCAGCTGAAAGCTGTGCGGTACTAGGACTTGTAAAGGTTTGTGTACAGCTTTGTCATATAGAAGGTAGAGATACTCTGAAAAATAACAGCTTAGTATGTAGATATGCATATGTATTTGAAGGTATTGGATGCCTGCCTGGCTAACACCACTTGAATTTACCTTAGAGGCCAAACCAGTGCAGCAGCCACCCCGTAGATTCCCCATTGCACTGCGACCAAAAGTGGAGGAAAAGTTGGCAGAAATGGTTAGTTAAGGATAAGATAGTAGAGAAAATAGCTAAACCAACAGACTGGATCAGCAACCTAGTTCTAGTAACGAGGGGTAGAAATCTCAGAATGTGCTTGGACCCACATGAAATAAACAAAGAGTTAAAAAGAGCACATTTCATAATTCCTACTATTGAAGAGATTCTGCCAGAACTGACAGATGCCAAAATATTTTCAGTTTTGGACGTGAAGCGTGGATTCTGGCATTTGCAACTCAATGAAGCCAGCAGCAGGCTCACAACATTTTGGGGGCCAGATGGTGATAGATATAAGATGCTACGATATCCCTTCGGCTTGTCAACTGCACCAGAAGACTTTCAGAGGGCACTGACAGAAACTCTCAGAGGACTAAAGGGGGTCACGGTCATAGCAGACGATATACTGGTATATGGAAGAGGGCCCACAGAAGAAGCAGCATTAGTAGAGAATGACCAAAATCTAGAGCGTCTGTTACAGAGAGCTCAAGCAAGAAACTTGAAATTTAACCCAGAAAATCATAGGCTACATAAAAAGCAGGTGAATTACATGGGCCACGTTCTAAGTGCAGAGGACCTCATAGCAGACCCAGCCAAAATACAGGCCATCCAAGACATGCAGCCGCCCACCACTGTAAAAGATCTGGAGCGCTTCCTGGGATTAGCTAATTATTTCGCAAAATTTCTTCCTGAACTAGCTACATTGTCGGAACCCTTGCGTCAGCTTACTCGCAATGACGTAGCATGGGTGTGGAACAATCCCCAGCAGCAGGCCTTTGAGAACATAAAAACAGCAGTCAGCTCCACACCAGTTCTGCGATATTATGACCCTAAAAAACCAGTGGAACTCCAAGTGGATGCTAGTCAGTATGGACTAGGTGCAGCCCTGTTACAGCACGGACAGCCAATAAGCTACGCTTCAAGAAGCCTAACACAGACAGAACACAACTGGGCGCAGATAGAAAAAGAAGCACTGGCTATCTACTTTGGCTGCAGTCGCTTCCATCACTACCTATGTGGTCGAACCAACATAGTAGTACACTCAGACCACCAACCGCTTGAAACCATCTTCAAAAAACCTCTTCTGGCAACACCGAAACACCTCCAGTACATACGTCTGAAATTACAGCAGTATGACATCACGGTAAAGTACAAGAAAGGCAAGGAACTGTACTTAGCAGACACACTCAGCAGAGCACCAGTACCAGAGATCAAAGGACAAGACCATGGCAGTGACAAAGAATTTGTCTTGAAGCTGCAAGGCATGAGCATACACCAGCATTTGAACGTGACCCAAGCTACACTAAGTCACATCCAACAATGCACAATGGCAGATAGTGGACTACAAAGACTGGTCGCCATCATCAGGGACGGTTGGCCGGGAAACAAAGCTGATGTACCTGAAGAAGTGAGGGAATACTGGCACTGCAGAGATGAACTGAGCGTCTATGATGGAGTGATATTCAGAGGGGAACGCCTAGTAGTACCACAGGAAATGAGGGCTGAAATGCTGTACAAAGCACACTTGAGTCATCAGGGCTTACAAGCAAGTCATAGGAAAGCAAGAGATACCCTTTACTGGCCACACATGAAGGATGACATACAGAAAAATGTCAGCAGCTGTACAACATGTAGAGAATTTGCCACAGCACAACCTCACATGGAGATGCTGACACATGAGATACCAGACATGCCGTGCAAGAGAGTAGCAGCAGATGTGTTCCAGGTGCACAACAAGCAGTATTTGATTCTGACAGATTATTATTCTGACTTCTGGGAAATTGACAGTCTACCTAGAATTGACTCAGCAGCAATTATCACAGCAATGAAGAATCAGTTTTCATGACACGGAATACCCACCACAGTGATCACGGATACGGATAACGCAACAGGCTTTACTAGTTCAGAGTTTCAGGCCTTCTCAAAAGCGTGGGATTTCCAGCATACAACGTCCTCTCCATATCATCCACGGGGCAATGGAAAAGCAGAAGCATCTGTAAAAAATTGCTAAGAGTATAATGAAGAAATGCTTGCAGTTAAATACCGACCCATGGTTAGCACTACTGGAATGGCGCAACATACCAACAGCAGGTTTGGGAACCTCTCTCGTACGATGACTTATGTCCAGACGAACAAGATCACACATGCTCACATCCGCAGGACTTCTGAAACCTCAAGTACCAGAGCGGGTTATAGAATTACTGGAGATAAAGAAGCGGAAATAGAAGGCTCACTATGATAAAAAGGCACGGGGGTTACCAGATCTAGTGATAGGACAAGAAGTGTACACAAAGCCAGCACCCCAAGCGCACAGCCAATTATGGTACCCTGGAAGAATAACACAGCGGATCGCAACACGATTATATGAAGCAACCACTAACAAGGGAACCATTGTCAGGCGAAATAGAGAAGACTTACGAAGTACAGGCAACAGAAACGATACAAGCACAGAAGAGCAAGCACTTTCACCAAATGACTCTGAGCAGAATGACCACCAGGCGAGTGGAGAGACAGAAGAGTATGGGCAGCAGGGCTTTCCGGGGGTTCCCTGCCCAAACAGAAGAACACTCAAAAAATTCCAGTGCAAGGACACAACCAGAAACAGCCCGAATCACATGACGAGGCCGCCAGATAAGGACACCAACACGCTACCAAGAGTAGAGACCTTGAGAACATAACCTAAAGTCAGAAGTGGGAAGATGCTGTGTATTATTGTGTATATAGTAGGCAGAGTAATGTTTATATAACAGTAGGGAATAGTCAGCACAGCAGGTTGGCAGGACAACAGGTCACGGGCAGTATGTGATATGGCGCGGGACCACAACAACACAAAACACAATTCAATCCATGTTCAGTAACTATTTTTTTCACCCTAGCGCAAAGAGCTTTAATGATTTTTTGCAGAATGCTTTTAAAAAGTTCTATATTGTATGCAGTCATACAATGCACAAATTTAGATTTTTTTTTGCAAAATAATACATAGTTCACAAACAAAAAAAAATTCTTGAATTATTCAATTGATTTTGGCCTACTTTCGTTGCAAAATATCTGATACTAAGGGTGTAAAAAAACCAGGGTTCATTGCACCAATATAATTAGGGCACAAGGTATTCTTTAACAACAATATTTGGTTGAGAGAAAACATAGTTCATTGAAATCAATTCAAAATTATCAGACATGTCCTTAAATATGCAACTCAATTGCTACTTGTAAACAGTGTGTATATTGCAGTGCAAAGGCTTTACTGTGTACTGTTAATGTGCAAATGACTTTGTAAATCTGACAGTATTATACTATTTGATTGCTGTAAGCTGTTTATATGTACAGATTTAATGAGGACTACATAATATGATTTTGTTGATATTTCTTTGATGTTTATGGTTACACAATGCTTACTGCTACGAATACCTATGTATTTATCAAAACTCAACTATCCCTCAATTTTTTGTTGGTTACATTACAGTATCACATTATCATATATAAGTATAATTAATTCTGATAAACACACAGTACATACTTTTTGTAGTTTATCTGAAATTAAAAAAAAAAAAAAATTATGATGATCCAACATTGATTTGAACATAAAATTTTTTTTCATAAGCCACTGACCATACCCATTTCACGCTCAATATTCTTATGATTACAACAGTTCTGATAATAAGTTCCCTTCAACTGTTATATATTTAAATATTTACACATACTGTATACCTGAATTTGTTGTTTAAGTACTTTTCGATGTTCAGTAACATTACAATGTTTCAGTTATAATGCTGGAAGTTGTAAGCAGTAGTTTACTGATGAAATAGCAGTATACACAGACATCCACAATTTCTATTGTTTCTCTTTTCTTTTAACTGCCTTTAAAACAAAATTACTGTACATTAATAAAGAATACAGGACAATAGCATTGGCGAGCATGCAATAACTATTCAAATGGTTTCTTGGCAAAATTACCACAGTTAAATTAATTATTTTATTAAGCCTGCTACAAATCACTGGCATTGTATAAAAAGAAAATTTGTAAAATCTTCACATTTTCAACTTTAGTAGAGACCACAGAAAAAGTATTCACTGTGATAAAGAAATAAATATCATAACTTGGTGTTCACATTTTTGCTCGCTAGATGTTACTGTTGTAGCACGTTCATTCCAATTACTGTAATTTTAATAATTTATAATTATCGTATAAATTATGATACTTTTAATTTACAAGTTTATTGCTAAAATACTGCCCATAATAATGAGGCAGAAAAACATATACCTGACCAGCTGTTTGCTCGCACCATCTTGTCTTGTCAGAGTCGGAAAGTCGTCCACAATTCTCATTTTAAGTATTTGCTAAAACTTCTAGATTACCAATTGCAAAGTAGTAGCCAGGCCTGTAAACCTTCTTCACGAATGCGCAAAGTATTTAAAGAAGATTGAGGTACTCACAGGCTGGTACTTCTAGACAGTTACACACGTATCAACTATCAAGAAGTACGAGCCCACGAATACCTCAATCTTCGGTCTACTAATTTAATTGGTTTAACCTAGCGGCCAAAGTCTTTGTGTTTAACAATATTTTTTACGAGAAAGCAGACAGTTATCAGCAAAGAGTCTGCAGATATCTTAAGAGAATGCTCGTAAATACAATCCTAAGAATCTACAACTAAAGTCCTAGGTTTTTAAAAAATGCAAAGGAAAACTCATGGAAAAACAGAGGACATGATACCTATAGTCTGTCTCACGTACGCATTCCATATTTTGACACGTCACTTCTGAGAAGTGTGTCTGTACACAGGCTTGTGGAGACCATGCTTTTCCAGGAAGCCAAGTAGGTTTAAAGTTCCAAACAATCAAACTGTCTTGACACATTTCTCTGAGGACAAATGTCAAAATACGGACGAGTTACATGAAACAGAATATCTATACATAGATACTATATCAAATGCAATATAACTTACATACTATATGGATAAACATTCATTGACCATAAATCGTGTAAACTAAGAAATAATCTCACAACTCAACAAGAGTGAAACAAGAACCAACCAATGAAACCTTTTTAAGACAAACCTCAAAAGATCTACGTATATTTCTGCAGTTTGTAATAACGAGGCTTGTACTATGTAACTGTAAGAAATACAGAGCCTCAAAAAATTTTTTGTCTGTTTGTCACGAAAATATTGTAAACAGCACTATTAACACCACCACAAATTCTTTTCACCAGTTGACTTTATATTATATTGTTTTACATATTAAGAAAATTTTTATTCTGAACTAAAGCTGGTGTTAAATTTCTCAACTCATTCCAAGGGGAAATAAAACAGCTTTGTATTAGGGCCGGTTTCACCACTGTTTCATTTAATTTGGTGTAACTAAGCGAAGTTAAAATATTTAATATTTAACTGCGTTTAAGGAATTTTTGTTTCACCATGCAAATAATTCTATTAACTAACTGGGTTTAGTTAACCGAAGTTAAACGTTTAACTTTTGCAGAATTGTATGTATCAACCAGGTGGTGGCCAAGATTCAGGTACTAATCTATGCGTTTTTCTCATTATCTTTGGATATTCAGTGCTTATCTTTGGATTTTTAAAAGTAAATATCGTATTTACGAGCACATTGGCCCCCGCGCACATAGGCATCCCCCCCCCCTAAGTTTTGAAACTCAAATTTGGAAAAGCTAAAATATTGCACATAGACCCCTTATGTGTATTTCACGAGAAATGAGAAAGCTGATGTCTGGCAACCATGTACCGCACGCCGTCATATGAGTTTATTTTGTGTATCGTATTCGCTAATTTACCCCACGCAACTTTTTTCCCCCCAAAATTTGGATTATAAAAATTTGGGTGCGCGGCTTACATGGATAATTAGTATTTTAAATCCGCGTGATACGTGGTTAGGTAACTGGCATGCGCTGAGAATTGACAACAGCGCGGTAGGCTAGGCACACAGCCATGCAGCCGGAGGAATGATGCTGAGCTGGAGGCGCGATCGATAACTACGTCACGTGTTTAGGTGGTGTTGTTCTCGGCGTGTAGCAGATAAGTGTTTTTGTAGTGACTCAGTAACGTTAGTATTTTGATAGTTCTTTGAGAAATCAAAATGTCAAAACGATGATTGCATTCGTTTACAGTGAGTGAGAAGCTAAAAGTATGTAATTAATGTAGCAGAAGAAATAGGAAATTCTGCAGTACGTCATAAATACATCACAGCGTCGTGTATTAAAGATTGGCTCAAAATGAAAAACGTAGCAACGTCAACAAGTTCGTAGTGACTAAACATTTTGGTCTACTTAGGCCGGATAATGCCGGTAATTTTATTTTGCTTCCGTGTTTACTGTTGTATCACACTTTGCACACCTAACGTACTTTGTTCGCGCTTTTGTTGCTTCGCGTGGACTCTCGTACGACGTTACGAAGTTTATATTACAGTTTACACTACTAATTGTTCATTTTGTTGGTTTTTGGACTCGTCTTTTCGCATTTCAATAAATTCATTCGCACGGAAGCCATGCAGACATGTTTACATTTGTTAACGTGGGACGGCCGGCCACTCGACACTGCACGGTCTGGCGGCCTATGGCCCGTCAGACCCGCGCTCTTCAACAACTGATTATTTACGTTTTTGATATACGGAAGTGATTCGTTTTTCTTACCTATTGAATTCGTGTATAAAATAAGTTACCGTAAAACAATGAACCATGTTATGTGCTAGCAAATTTAAGATTTATTTTTTTTTAATTTTTAAAAAAATTTTTTTTTGGGATTGGGTGATACTTTATAACTTCATTTTTTCTTCTTTCGTACAGAGAACGTAAACAGAAATAGTACCACATTAAAACATACCAAATGTTGACAAATTTTAAATTTTTTTATGAAAAAAATATTTTTTTTTTCAACATTGCGCACATAGGCCTCCCCCCCTTTTTTTTAAAGTCAAAATTTTGGAAAAAATAGGGGGCCTATGTGCGCGTAAATACGGTAAATGCTGAGAAAGTTGAGTAGTTTAGGTTATAAAGGATGAATATGTAATGTTTATTTAATAAGTTATTATGTGTAGTAAAAATAGAGACAGTAGGGTTTCTTTTATATTTAAATTGTTGTTTACATCAAGGTATGAAGTCACCCAGATATAAGGGCTAATATTCGGCCTACAGGCTTGCGATTTGAGACTACGTTACACTGGTTTCCACAATATTTCAATAACGTGATAATACTGGTAGGAACCTCTTGTTGGCTCTGGTGCTTTGTGATCATGCTAACATGTAGATTTTATTATACGGCTACGACAAAGATACAAACATTTTAGTGGAAATAATCTTTTTTTATATTGTGATGGACACACCATATATTGTAGTGTTTGATTTAGAACACTTCGTGATAACCTTATAGGTAGGTGAAAATTCATCATGAAATAATTTTATCGTTATAATCCTCAAAAAATGTCTCAGTTTTCGCGAATCCATCGTGGTTGCCTTCAAAGATTACCATATAAAATCCTACTCAAGAAATATCAAACTAAACTTCCGCACTTCCATAATACTTCAAAAAACTACAGTTATAAAGGACTCTATTTGACTTAAGTAAAATATTTCAAGACTCGTCGCATACGGCCCTAAAACCTCAAAAACTACACGCATGTTCATACATGCCGCCATTTTGTTGTACATAAAATGAGTTTAAGTAGTTAGATGGCCAACATACGAACTTTAATTAGCTGGATTTAATCTAAGTTTGTGTGTGGTGGGATGCAGTAAAAGGATAATATCAGTTAACTCGACTTTTAACTCGGTTTATCAAGCAAAACGAATGTGGTGAAACCGGCCCTTAATGAGAACAATGAATTCATATTTACCATGTATGCATCAGTGTAGTGCAGTTCTATGCCCTACGTCCACACTACCACCAGCGCTTTTAGTACTGCATTGTACTGCACTAACACCATTGTATTTGGCACACTGTCATGGTGTTAAGTTACGCAGTGGCGGTGCGTAAGGCCGTGCTCTCGTGCTGTAGCACTGAGTAAAATTAAAATTTTACAAAGTTATTGTGTACTTGGTAATTTTATTAAAGTTCAGGTAATGCGCCGCGATTTATACTTGTAACCTTTCTTAATAAGAGATCGACTACTTTGCGCTAAGTTTCACAGGCGAACGGAGTTTTCTCAAGTAATTT
>PNEQ01023007.1:0-23664 GCA_003012365.1 Medauroidea extradentata
TGAAAGATAGTCACCTTTACTATAGTTACGAATAGAATATGATTGGTCGGATATCTTAGCATGTACAGGACCAATATGACAGTAGCACGCTAAGGCAGGATGATAATCATCTTCATTAACAAGAGGGTCATCACAATTTAAAACTTCGTCAAAATAAATATTTGAGAAAACAAGATCAAGCAATCCAGAAAATGGCTTGATAAAATTAAATTGTTCTAAATTTAGAAGATTAGTTTTTTCAAGAAGTACGTTTCCTTTTCGCTTGTTGTAAAAATTTACAATATTTTGTGTATGGAAATTCTTCCAATCTACACCAGGAACATTAAAGTCACCCACTATTATTATCTGATGTGAGTAACTAGATAGTTTGGACTCTATAAAATCAAAATATTTTTTGAAATCTGCTACAGGTAGTTGTGGAGGTATATAAATATTCCCAATAAGAAGTTTATTTGCATTACATATTGATATTTCAACCCATATTGCCTCAATATCTTCCATTAAAAAGTCATATTTCCAAAAAAAAAAAAAAATATATATATATATATATATGGCTAATTAGTTCATTAATGGTAATATACTCTATTTCATAATTTATTAATTAATTTCGTAATATGTATGGCTGATTAGTTCATTAATGGTAATATGCTCTATTTCATAATTTGTTGAAACTGCTGCGTATTTTGTCTTGTAAATAAATTATTTAACATAGTATTCACCGTCTTAAAAAAAGTAATAGGTGAAAATATTTTTTTTATTTCTGATCTTGTTTACAATATTGAAAATACCTATCTTAACGCAATCATAATTTACTTTACCTCCGCTTAATTCTATGTTCTTTTTTTTCCACGGTAAATGTTGATAGACTTAGAATTTTGAGAAAAAAAAAAGGTGGAGGGATGTAGTCCCCAAGTGGGAGGGGGCCCTTTCCCGGCACGACACGGCACACAGCAAAAAACTACACACACGGTGTTTTGTCATGGAAAAACTGTCACAAAAATCCGACTCTATGCATTGAGGGTGGGTAAGTTCCAACCTCCAGCTGTTTATCTTATGTGAGGGTGAAAGCCGCGAACATACACGAGGGCAGGTGTGTGTGGGGGTGGCTTGTCGGAAGTTGCTCGATGCATCCCTTGTCCAAGCGAGAGCATCACAGCAAGAGTGGCTTAACTAACCCTACCATTCACGGAGACAGTGCCTTCTAGTTCCGAGATACTTGTAGCTTGAGTTGTTGACACATTCTCCTCACACCACGTCCTTTGTTAGGGCTAGGGTGGGTTGGGGAGGGGTGTCGACCGTGAGAATTTATGACGAGTCACGTAGTACGCTTGGAGGCAGTATGCCAGGAAATTTCTGCCGCCTAAACTTGTTACGCCACTGTGTATCTATATGGAGGCTTATAACATAACCTAGAAATATATTTCGTGTAACCGATTTTAAATTCACTCAGCAAATGTTGACATTTCTGAGGGTGCTAAGTATTTATGTCTAGCTAGCTACTGCCAGCGACTTCATTCGCGTGATTTTCAATTTAATACCTTTTTGAGTCGTGCAAAGAAAAAATATATTTTTACTTTCAGCACATTTTCCAAAAAATGAATTTTTCCAAAAAAACAAAAAAAAAAAAATATTGGAAAATGTAATTTAATTTTAAAAACAGTATCTGAAGTTAAAAAAATTCGGCGATTATAAATTTTGCACAATGTTGTTAAGTGTCATTTATGACTGTTGTAGAACCATTTTTAAAATTCCGTTAATTCTTCGGGTACTCCTCTCTGTCCCTCTGCGGACGCAAGCATAACTCACCAAAGTTTAATCGAAATGGAGTGGGTGGCATAGAAACGCGTACATTGCAGACAAACAGAGAAACATTCACTTACTTATATATAATATATATATATATATATATATATATATATATATATACACACACACACACACACACACACATATATATATATATATATATATATATATATATATATATATATATATATATATATATATATTGGACACAATAACAGCTGATAATTTTTTTTTTGTGTAAAAATTGACTTTAGATGTCGATTTCTCCATTATGTTCACTAAAATTTGTATTTCAATAAACAACAAACAGTGAGTGGCTTTCCATCTGTCAAATTGTATTGGAGTGTTCTAAAACTTAGTGCGCATAGGTAATAAAACTAGTTATGTGTGTTTCGGGAATTTTATTAATGAGAAAGGACATCTGTCGACTCAAATAAATTAATTTTTAAGATTAAAATTTATTTGACTTTCATTATTAAGATTCTGGTTACGTCATAGTACGTAGTACAACTTTGTGTTTTATTTATCCTGTAGAAATGTCTAGAGCAGACTATTTATCAACACTCTGTGACTGTTTCAGCTAGCATGTCGATGAACTCACGATGTGTCTATCCCGGTCTCTATTAAACATTATCTTCAACTGAATTCTACAAACATATTATTTGCCCTGTAGCTGCTAAATTTCCCTTATGTAAGTACGTATATCACTTTTTCCTTGTAAGTATAGCCATTTTAGAATACTGAAATCACCATATGGCAATGTACGAGTTCTAGTTATAACAACAATGTAGTAATATTGATATTTCTTATAATCACATATGTTCAATCAGTACTTGGAATTTGACTTAATAATGCTCCTTATAGATATTTTATAAAATCGTTCATTTAAAAATAGCTCGGAAATATTCTCTTGACTTTTCTTATAAGGCTTACATAACCGTTGCAGTTATCTTCGTTTGCTTTTATTTCTACTAAATCCAGATTGAAATACATAGAATATTTTTCTGGTTAGTAGGAGTTAAACCGTAAATTCTTCAAATATTAATAGCGAAGGAGTTACAGTAGTGGGCAAAGGAACGGAAAGAAAACATATTGCCAAGAGATCATTCTCGACACACACGCATGCCTGTCAAAATAGGCCTTTTAATTATTTACGTACGGCCTGTTTACTTGAATTGTTAGGTACAAGTTTAAAGTAAATTGCTCTTCTTAATTAACGACAGAGATTTCCCGTACGGTAATGATACATTTAACTTCTGCGCTAAACCCATACCGTGTTATAGGAGTTTAAATATCGTCAAAAAACCGTGCCAAGACTATTGAGATGAAGTTCCCTGAAATAGTGGATGGTCATGTCGTTACAGCAATCGCGAACATAAGACCAAATGGAAGTGAGTAATGGCGGAAGAAGGAACTAGAGGAAATGGAACTACCTTACGGAAATTCTCCATATGAAACGCGAGAATGCAGTTCCTTGTAATATATGTTCCTGGAGGAGGAATATTGAATAGCTGGAACTGTAGTTTGAGTGAGTCAGGCAGAAGGATGTTAATTTTGCGAGGTGATGTATGAAAAGTAAGTAAAATGTCATTTTATACGTATTTATAAATATTGTCGGTGTAATTCTACGCTGAAAATTGCCAATTAATAATAATTCCTTACAGTAAATAAAATCCTTCATCATATTTTGTTAAATCAGTATTCATAGTGTCGTTAGTTACTGCCAAGTCATTTTTATTCTTGTATGTTAAGAAAAAAAGTTATCAAGTCTATACCCCACATTAGCTTCATTTCGGACGAATTGAAAATACATTTTCGATGTAAATTTTCCAAAATATTATCCCTCTCACTTCGTACTGACTCACTCTGTAAAGAGTGTTGTCAAATAGCACGTCATTTTTTTCTTTGGGGGAGGGGGGAGAATCCTAATACGTAGAGGAACAAAAAAATTTATATTTACACAGGTTCGAAAACGGACCGTTTCTGCGCTATATTTGCGCAAACACGACGTACTATTTTCACAGTAATTCCTATTGTCTATGGGTTGGTGACATAGCGGAGTAGTGTACAATGTACAGCACTGCTCTAATGACATTCCAGCAGCATGATCCAGCCCGTGCTATGGACCATACATAATATATTGCAAGCTAGTGCAGAAACAGTACTTTTCGAACGTGTGTCCATACAACATTTTTTCCCTCTGGATGTGAGGATTATTTGCCCAAAATACTGACACGTAGTTTGACAACATCCTTTGTAGTCTACGTGGTATCTTAAAGCATACGCTTTGTTAGGTCTCTTCGTCATAGCAATGTAACGTAAGGTGTTTTCAAACGCTCAAGATGTTATAGTAGGCAAGACAAAGTTTAGCTTAAGGTGTTCGAAACGTAACCCAGATGAACTTTACCCGTGACCAAAAATTCACCTGACAGCTTCTTAAGAAACTCATCGTAGTCTTGCTCCCAAACACGGTAAGTGGCGGTTAGCAGAGGATAATCGCCATTTGGCGCGAAACAAATGTAAACAGTATACAACCATAACAACGAAGAAGTAAGACTTATCAAAATATCGAAGAAACTGGCAATCTGGCATACCAAACTGAAAAAAAAAAAAAAATTCGCAGTGGATAAAGATGTCGCGTGCTACAATTACTGGTACACAAAAACAAAGAATACATTTTTTTTTTGTATTTAAATAAAAATGTTAAAATTTAAAATTAAAATTTTACAAATTTAGTATTATTTTTTAAAGAAATACAAACATTTTTAAATTGGTAGTTTAACATAGGTGAACTTGTAGCCTAAAATATCGTTATTCTCTGTGCATTTTTTTTTTCAGTTTGGTAAGTGAGTTGAATTGGTTTTAGTGTTGTCCTTAAAACGGTAACATGCAAATATTGACTTTGTCGAATCCTTGCGCAAAACACTGTGCGAGAAAAAAAATTTATAACAGCGAAATTGAGTAACATTTTGTGACTAAAATAAGAAAAAAATATCTTGTACGAATATAAAAATAAACACATTGTGATGAAAATTTCTGTAGAACACGTCCTTGACCGTTACAAGCGCAATGATACATATTGGCTGAAAATATAACTTTTGCAGGACTCTTTTTGTGCGCTCATACGTACTTGGCGTGCCTGAGTCATGTAGATGAAAATGCGTTGAAGGGAAATCCAGACACATATCATGCTTCATACTTAAGGGCGCCGTCTACCCGCGCGTGAGAGGCTCAAAAGCGACGGAGCAGTAAGGTCGACCTTGAAGCGCGCATCAAATGCCGCGTCGCCTCAACGAGCCAAGCGCTGAACTAGCGTGCAAGCTTCCCGCCGAACGGTTTTTATTATGGGACATTAAACGGTGACTATATAATTTTTTTGGTGGAAAGTCAGCAAATAAGTTCAGTGCAGGTCGCAACCTGAGTTTCACATACATCCGGTTAGTACATTTTGAAGTACGTAAGTCTGAAAAGGCCATTTTAGCCATGTTGGAGGGCTTAGAAAGAGTGTTCTTAATGAGCGTGGCGTCTTAACAATGATGTTCCGACCCTGTATGAAGTTTGTTTTCTTTTCGTACGTTCGCACAATAAGCACACATCGAATATTTTATTTTCGTAGAAAAAACCTGTTTACGATCACACAGCAACGCATTTGAAGCGTGAGGTAGGCGGCCGCATTAAGGGTGTTCAAGTGCGATAAAATCAGAATTATTTATTTGTATAAAATAGTGTAAGTTTCGTAGACAATACTTGTGGGTGCAGTTTTCTCTTACGAAACAATTTTAGTCGACGTAATTTTCTCGTAACGGTGCGTCAAAGTCAAAATGTGCATGTTCTGCTGGCATGCAAATAGTGAAAACTAATTGTCTGGCGTTCGTTAAATAATTCACAATGAAATAACATACTACGGGCTACGTAATAAAACATTTGAAAAGATTCCACGATCTGTTTTAGTGTTTTAAAAAATTGCTGAATTTGCAACTTTTTTCTGCAATTTTGCGATTTTTTATAATTCAAAATATTATGTTATTGGTTTTTAAATGTCTTAACGAATAGCTCATGGGATGTAAGTAAATAGTGAATTATTTTGTTTAAGTTAGTCAGTTGGTTTTCACTATTTGCATGGCTGTGTAGCAAGCAAATTTTGACTTTGACTCCTCGTTATGAGAAAACTATGAGAGCTAAAATTGTTTCGTAAGAGTAAAATGTACTCACAAGTATCATCTACAAAACTAACAATATTTTATAAAAATATAACATTATGGTTTTATTGCACTAAACATTGCCTTTCAAGCGTATGTTTGTGTGTAGGAGGCGAAAATTGATGAGGCGCTATGAGCGATGTCGGCCGGCACATGTATTGTGATATCGCCTCTACGGCCGAAGTCGTGAACGAGCGCGCAGTGTTCCCGCCGTAAAGTTTTTACTGTGGGACTTCAAGCAGCGACCCTATCATTTTACTGAACCAGTCACTGTAGCAAAGTGCAACGCAGCTGTAGACCACAATACTGAACGAATCCGGTACCTTGAGAAACAACCGTGTGAAGAAGCCAATACTATCCAAGTTCTGAGGTGTTTAAAATAATGCTTCCAATGTGTGTAGCGTAGGGACCACTATTTTTGGCGAAAAGAATTTTGTCCCAGTTTGTTGCAGTGACTTACGCGCACATCTGTAATTCTCTTTCATGGTTATTGGCAGCGTGTCTATGTGAAGAACCGTGTCTCATTTGACGGAGCCAATTACAACAACGTTTCTGCAACACCACACATCTGTGATTTGCCGGTAAAATCCCTAGACTCACGACACTTAAAATATCCAATCACTGACCACGGAGCAGAACTGCAGATGTGCTCGTAAGGCACTGAAACAAAGTGGGGCAAAATTCTTTTCGCGAAAAACAGGGGTCCCTAGTGTAGTGTCTTAAATGTCATATTCACAAGAAGTCTTAAATGTATTATCTTTTCGTAGGTAAGCATTGTGGACGCTCGTTTACTTGTCTGTGAGAAAAAAAAAACGTATATCCAGTTCGAGGGCCAGACTGCACACAATCGCCTTAAAGCGTAAGTCAACGGTGTACAGTCCACTAGCTAATAGCTCATATTTATGAAACATTCAGTGATGACACTGTCATGTAATGGCATGGTATTAAGTTGCTTACCTAGATAGACTGTGTTTGTGTGTTAGGCAAAAAATTCGACGGAACGCTCTACTGTTGCAGCTGACCGGCGTATGAAATGAAGTAATAATGAAGTACAATCAATTTCGCGCAAGCAACTCAACTGGCTTGAATTACTATAGGACTATTTTTAGAGATGATGGTTTATCGCGGGAAAACTTGACTGTTTGCTGGGTTTCGACACACGTTCAGCTTACCAGAATATTACTGGCTTTAGCTTGTACGTGGAGCTGTTACCCTATTTGACTGAGCCAATAAGAATCCTGCAAATTGTAATATTTGATTACTGTATCGGAAGTATATCAGTAGAGGTACGTAAATTTCGCAGATACATTCCAGGTCAGGTTGAACGCCAATTATGTATACTTGATTGTCATGTCTGTGACTTGCTGGCGGCTGTTACGAAACGCGTTTGACTACTGCAAGCCAGTAGTAAATAAGGAAATAATGCGACGTGCTATCGCTTGCTACCTGCTTGTACGGTTATAAGCCAATAGATAATCGATTGTGGCCAGTGGGTGTATAAGACTGATAAGTCTAGGCTGCTGCCAGATGAATCCGCGAAATTGGCGTACCTCTATATATCATTGAAACATATATGTTGCATTATACTACAGCGTTTTCAAGGGTATGTTGGCACAAAACATTTTCGCGATATACCCGTCATCTCTAATAATGATTTATCGCGGGAAAACTTGATTGTTTGCTGGGTTTCAATGTACGTTTAGGTTATGAATAGATGACTGGCATTCGCTTGTATGTGGAGCTGTTGCCCTATTTGACTTAGCCAATAATAATCCTGCTATTATAATATTTGATGCATATTATTGGTATGTAGGCAGCTACTTTCCGTCAGACGTGCATCACCCTATCACACATGCCGCAATAAACTGCATTGTTTTCAAGGGTATGTTGGCACAAAAAAAATGATTCCGATATACCATCATCTTAACTATTTTCAGTTTTCGAATATGACTCTAAGCGGTGGCCATAACATTTTATTTGTGAGTAGAATGATCTAATATCTTAAGTGTGTTTCAACCATTTTTTTTTTCGGCCGCGATTGGTATTTACCCAAATACGCGGTTGTCTAAAAAATAAAATTAAAAAAAAGATTCGTTTCAGTAATTTTATAAGTTCGAAAATAACGTGTGCCGAATTTACAAACTAATAGAATCATTGTTTCAAGTGAGTTATTTTTAGGTCGCCATACAAATACAATGTAAATTAAGTAGATTCGTCAAAAAATTAAAAGTCGCAACTCAGTACAACATGATTCAAGCAAAGGTAGGAACATAATAGCCTACATAAAGTTAGCAACACTGTGACGTTTGTGTAAAGTTGGATAAATCGAAAAATTGTGTTTCGAATAAACTGAAAAATAAAGTTTGAAGACACATTAAGCATGGTGTTAGGTATAAATTTACGTAGACACGTAAATTTTTACCTTCCCTTAACCATTAGTATTATATATTTTTACCCAAACGCAGAAACTAACATGTATATATTTGCTCATATACTTAACTCAATTTTCTAATTTTTATAGTTTTACCACTTTACCCGAACACCACAAAATGCTGAAGGTATCTGCAATTTTTTTTAAGAATGAGGACCAAAATAAATACCTAAAAAAACTACAGAAAGACCCATTTTTGGCCCCGAGATTTTAAAAAATAAATAAACTTATTTTCTGCCACAGCTCTACACAGCGATTGGAGGACTAGGCAGGCGGCCAACTTAATGACGTGCAAATCACATGGGTTCAAGCTTCAAACGAGCGTCAAGGCACGACGAAAATCGTCTACTTTTGCTACTCAGAAAACGACCCTGTACTCCATCTAAATTCATCTACAAATCAGATTTAAAAAAATACGTTTAATGACTTCATTTAGACCGTCTTACTGAAAAACGCTGAACCAATCTTAGCGTGTTCTGACTGGATGTGTTTTTTTGGACATAGTCAACTACGATGCAGATGTCTGTAAATTAATACTACATATAAAATGGAAACCTAAATAACCAGAGTATGCATTGGCCAACAGGATAAATACATATCACAAAATTCTATAAACGGAATCGGGTCAAAAACAAGAACAGGTAAATAAGAAAGAGAATAACGGACACCACCAAAGCAGACAAACGCAGTTTTTAACCTCGCTTTGGCAAAAGAACAAACATAAAATATATGAAATTAAATGTTGTGTGTGTGTCCTGTTGACTATAGCACGCTCCGGTTATTTATGTTTTCCTATCCTCTGTGATATTCTCTGACAAACATTTACACCGCAATGGAGTATGCCATAGCCGTCTTTAGTAGGCCGCGGCCTTATCTCTAGCAATACTGTCAGCAAGGGTCATTTTAACACTTCTTTTAGCTCTCCAAAGACAATGACTCTACCTGATTCGTTATTGTGCCACACATACCGGCGAATCAGGGGAATCCATTGCCGTTAGCGAGACAAAATAAGTGTTAAAATGACCCTTCCTGACAGGGTTGCCAGATCTAAGGCTGCGGCCTTCTACTAAAGACGGCTATGAGTAGAGACACTGGAAAATCACGAAAATATTTAACATAGTCTCCAATAAACTGTAGTATCTGAATAGTGACACGTGTGAACAGTTTTCTGGCGAATCACACATGTTCTGTGTTAAAACTGTACAGTTATAATTGTGTCTGTTGAAGAGGGACACAGTGCTTCATATAAACTATAGCCAATATAGGTGCAAAACCTTCAGTGTTATACATAGCTTGTTGGAGCTTATCAAACAATCAACTTTTCCCGCGATTTACCAGTGTCTCTAGCTATGAGTATGCCCAAGAAACTAAATCTAGTCATGCACTCGTATTTGCACAGTTCTTTCAAAGATACATTATCTTCTACATTTGACTATGTGCAGCATGCATGAATGCAGACTCCTCTAAAACCGAGCGCTGTTAAACGTATAAGTAAACATCTCAGAAATGAAGTAAACTAAAAAATTTAATTCCACAAACAATTTTCATTTATTTAATAAAGAGAGAAAAGTACACTTGCATTTCATACAACACAGCAGTTTGTGCTCGATGCAAGTTTCGGAACTGCGCTCATGAATTTCAGCTGTGTAAACTTTAATAAAAATTTTCCATGTACAGTTTTCTGAATAGTTTTGCATGACGAACCTGAAATGTTATTGTGAATACGATTTCATCTCACTGATTTCTGTTTACATAACTGATTTTTAAAACCATCTGGTAATATAAGGTGAATGTTTTTTTAACAACAGAATAAATTATATAACGTATTCGCGTAAGAAAATATTATTCTAGTCTCTTTTCAAAGTTTCAGAGCTTTCTATTTCCAAGCAAAATCTCACAGAATATTTTCTCGCATTTGTAGAAAGGTTTTTGGTGACTTTATAAGTTATTATTCTTAAGTTGTTACGTTGGTTTTGTAATGAAACACGGAATTATTAGTTAATACAAACATAACATTTAATTGGATACAAAATGACTAGTGTTTAAAGAAAAATAACTTATTTATGAGTGTCACAAAATCAGTAGCTAATGGGTCAGTTGAAGAATGCTAAAAAGTAACAACTAAATTAAAAGTTATGGCTTTGAGAACCTACTGGAAATTTAGGGGGCAATTTCACAAAGAAGTACTGTGTAATATATATATATATATATATATATATATATATATATATATATATATATATATATATATATATATATATATATATACAGGACGAGTGGTAACTTGCTAATATGGGATGCGACATACGCACAGTAAAATTTTTTCTTTACTACAGTGAAAGACTTTTCTTTGAGGATATTTAGTTTGCGGTAAAGAAATATTGTCCTAAAGCAGAGAAAATTTTGAGAAATTTGTGTTTGGTGTTACTACACCCTTTCTTAGAAAAGTTCTCTTTAAAAAATATATATTTGTTTCTTTGTAGCGTTGATAGTAACTTTTTTTACTTAAAGCTTGTAGGCTATTTAAAATACCACAACTAACATCTACGTAAGTATTTCTATTGGAGTATCTTAATAGCGTCACAATTTTGGTTAATATTACTGTAACTTTTAAGAATATTTTATTTGTTGTAAAGTTACTTTGTACTTGTTAATATTTAAACAAAATATTTCTTTGCATCAACATAAATTTTGTTGTATAAAAGAAAGTGTTTTAATGTGCGATTTATTCTAGGATCAAATGCATGTCAAAAATACCGTCAGGTGTAACTGCGTATATTTAAAGCTTAGATTCTAAAGAATTGATCACGTGGCTACGTGCTGCTACCACCACTGTTGACGTCACCATGCTGTTTCGTGTCTAGGATGCATGTATTACACACGTATGACAGTGGGTAGCAATGTACAGTACGTTGCCAACTTCGAACACCTTGATTTGTAAAGCGATTGAGTTTGTTTAGTACCATAACAATTTGTTTATATTTACCATATACACTGAAAAACACTTTATTTGGCACCACCCAAATTTTTCTGCAGTAAAGAACGTTTTGTGTGAGTAGAACCAACTGAAAACCAAAAATAATCATGGTTTCAAGAAAACAGTAATGGTAACAAAAATTAACCGTTTTCAAGTAATAGTTATTGTTAAATTAAAGTTATTTTAAGACAATCATTTTCAAGAAAGACTGTTTCATTTGGAAAAAAGGAAATAACATTATTCTTAAATAAATCTTTGTAATGAAAATAATAACTAACACCAGGGAGGTGCAGTTTTTTTTTTACTTCCTTTAAAACAATTAACTTTACTGCAAGCCAAATTACCCCTACGATTATTTTACAGCATTTTCATTAACTCATTTTCTTGTTTGCCTGTTCAGAACAAAAATTGTATGTTTAAAATCGATTCCAAAATTTGAAATACAATGCTAAAAAAGAGAAAACAGTTAAAATATTATATGTGCTGAGTTTTTAAAACAGTCTTAAAAGTATAAAATAATTAATCCTATCAAAATACTTGTAAAATTCAAAAGTGAAAACGTGCGGCGAATGCACAGGGTCATAATGAGTGTAGAAGGTATCTGGCGTTGAGAAACCTCACACGACAGTTTATATCGTCTGCAATGCAATAAAAAATTTAGTGAATCAGTTAGGTAAACTTTACAGGCAGCAATTATCTATTGCATGCGCCGTACGTTTTTCGCTTCAAATCATACAAGTATTTCCATAATAGGAATAATAAATTTTACACTTTTTATTACGTTTTAAAAATTGCGTATATATTTGATTTATTTATTTTTTATTCCTGTAAAGAAAATTGTTTTTATTAGCTTGATTATTTCCACATATACTTAGGCACAAACGCAACTATCCTGACAGTGTTTAATCCGTGTAAATTCTTCCAGAAATCAATACACCCAAAATCGTATTCGCAGATTTCGACCCACACAGCATATCTGACCGCTCTCAGTTATTGTACAGTTGCCACAAAAATAAAGCAAAATTGTATAGGCCTTTTCTCGCACTCGTGCATCTTAATTTAGTTCCAGAGTTTACAGTGTTACCAACATCGTTTCATCTGCACTGTCTCCTTCAGTCAAATCCATAGTTTCACATTTCGGTAAAGTCACTCACAATCTATCAGAAAAGTGCGCACGTCCGTGGGATAGGCATATACATGAATCGTAAGAAAAACAATTGTTAATGAAACATGGTGATCCATAAACTCATCCGATGACGTAGGTATAGGTAGAGCTGCAATTTTGTGTTCAAAAGATTTTTGAACAATTTTATATCAATGGCGTAAGCGCACATCTGCAGCTCTGTTTCATGGTCAGTGATTGGGTGTTTAAACTCTCACTTGTCTTACGGTTCTATTGGTAAGTCACAGATGTATTGTGTCACAATAGCCTTCTCATGATTGGTGTGGTCGAGTGATAGACGTGTCTGAACAAAGACACGCTACCAATAAACACGAATCAGATCTGCCGATGTGCATGTAAGGAATAGTAGCGAAATGTTGGAAAAATCTTTCGCGACATCTTCTGGCTGTACAAATACAGGATGTGTCAGTACAGCGGTTACAAACTTTCAGGAGAGATAGAGTACACCCAGACGATGGGAAATTACATAGCATCGCATGGTCAGAAACGCTTTCCTGCAACACATAACACTAGAAGGAAAGGGTACAAAGAAGAGAAGAAAATATGTTTGTTACTCCTATTATCCTGGGGTCTAAATTTCAAACACCTACGTTGTTGACGATCGATGCCTCTTTAGTTCTCTTTGCTTAGTTTTTTTTTTTTTGCTGTATTGCTATATTCACTTTAGTCAAAGCGTCTAAGTGGGATCTCTGCAAAGGTTTCAAAATTGCTACTCACACGCATATTTATTTCTACTTTTAATATTGTTTTGTATTTCATTTCGCAATTTCGGACATTTTTTTCTACTGTGCCTAGTTCAGAGTTAATTTATGAACAACGCTTTTTTTCTTCCTGTTCAAGTTACTACTATCGTCTGCAATAGGAGTAGTGCTGTCTGCGTTTGTTTTGACATAACTTGTTAAAGACAGATTATATAATTGTTAATTTAACAGCTAACAGACTATAACCTTTAATCTAAAAAAATTCAGTCAAACAAGAATTCGGTTCTTATATCCAGTAACATTTACATATAAGAATTACAGAAGCAAATTACTAGTTACAGATACTAGTTTTAAAAAAAATTCTCTTAGATAAGCTATGGAAGAATCAGTGAAACAAAATAAAGAGTAAAGTAATTTTTAGGCACTTACCGGATATGAAATAATGTTCATTAATAATAATAATAGAATATCTGATACCTAGTAATGTTACGCAAGTTCTGCACACTCTCCGACGATACTATTTCCAATATTATAACAGGTACCTGTGTAAAATTCATGTACTTACTTAAGGAGTCTCTCTCTGCCTATCTAAATGTCACAAAGTTTACATTCACAGTAATAACGTTTCCTTTTCAACAAATTAAGATTTTTCGTTGATGATATTTAGCTTGCGGTAAAGAAATATAGCCTTACTACAAATCCAAATGTTAAAAACTTATGTTTAGTGTTACTATATTTATTCTTTAATTTTCTTAAAATTAATATAAATTTCACTGTACAAAGATAATACATTTTGGAAATGAAGCTTGTCTTGAGATTACAACTAACTCTATTATTATGTACTTCGGAAAATGGCAACATTTTTCCTATATTGGTCATTCTGGATAAAGTAAACCCATTTGAAACAGTAGTTATTTATTGCCTTTTAGATCATTTAAAGTTTCCTGCCACTTTTAACTAAATAAAGCAACCTTAATAGCAACAAAAGTATGTAGAATTTACTGCATTAAAAAGTTATCGATTGAGTTTACTACAAATAATATTTTTTTAGTGTTTGTTCTAGACAAAACTGTCGTCACTTTATGTCGCACCAACTTTACTTTCTCAGAAGTCTTACGTAGAAAAAAATTCCTTTGAATACATCTATTGAGAAGTATAAAGACTGTCAGGTTTGACATCAAAAGGGATTCTATAGCCCACCAAGGTTATTTGTGTGAACTGGGATGTATCGTAAAGTCGCACGAGTGCTTCAAAGCAGAATACAAATATACCGACTGGGAATAAATGTAATTCGCCGATCTAATAAAATATTTCTTGGAAATGCTGCTTCTCCTGCCTTGGTTTCTTTGCGTTGCTTTGACTTTGCTTTCAGAGCTCCAGCGATTTGCTACGAACACCACACGAACTCTTTGGCGAATTTTAAGGCCATGGTATTTCATTTATTTCAAACAATTGCAAATAACTCGAATATGTTTAACCAAATGCATTGAAAAAAATTTGAGACTGTTTACAGTCATACGATACACAATTTTACCGGAGAGTTTTTTTTAATAATGTAGCGTTTACTAGAAAAAAATTATTTTATTTAATTTTGGCTTATTATGACCACATTATATGTGATATTTCAGGGGCAAAAATCTAAAAATCCGTTTGGTGTATTGCAACAGAAAAATTCAGATACAAACGATGATATATAAGTCTTTGTAGGACTGAATTTTTTGCGTTTAGAAAAATGTTTTCGAAACCACTGAAGTAAAGTGCGAGGTCTTACCCCGAGAACGACAGCAGATGCACAGCACAAAAATTATCTGCCTGTGGAACTGGCTTATTCTTGTAAACTAATTTGTTTTAATTGTAGTCGCACCTTTGTGTTTATCAAACATTCATGAATTTGTTGACAAAATGTAAATAATCAATAATGGGAAAGTTTAGTCACATAAGTTATGCGGCATATACTTCCCGTTTGCAGACCCAGAAGTGGCAATATTCGTTGCATCTCAGACTGATCAAATTTTTCACACGATTCCATATTATCTTCTGAATTTTTGGCATTAGAAATTGTAAACAACAGCTTTTCATACATTATGTAATAATTGTTATAGCTTCCCGTTAGTATGGGATAAGAATAAAAGAGTTATTTTTTATTTAAGCTACTACAAATGATTTCTTTGCAAGTTTTACAGTGCTACTTTTTTATTTGAAAGACACTTTGTATAGATTTATTTTCGGAGAAGAATGGGCCCTTACACTTTGACTCGTGTATGTGTAAGAATTAAATAAAATCAAAAGGTATTTGTATTGTATTTCATTCCAGCCAACAAAATTCAAGTTCATAGTAAATTTACCAACTACACGGTATTACCAAATAATTGTAATATATTAGTTCGAATATATGAAATGTAAACGGGTAGCCATCATTCTCAGTCGTAGTTGAATAGTACAAAGATAAATATTTCTTGCTTCAGTTAACCGTGGACAAACAAATATGTATTTCAGCCAACAAAATTTTTGTTTTCTGGAAAATTTGTGAAACACGACAAAAATAGATTTTGTCGTTCAATCAAAGTAAATTTTTAACATGGCTAAACGTTTCTATTGAGGGAAAATAATAAGACAAACAATCAAATATTTGGTTGATTCAGTGTTTGCACAACTATTTCGCCGTATACAAACGTAAGTTCGGTTGGCTGAACCGAACACTTTTCTCTGTGAAGATTAGTTTTGGAAACAACATGAAAACGTAGTAGTTGTTTGAAATATTGTTGGCGAGGGAAGAGCGACAATGGAGCACAGCAGCGATCCACGAGGTCAGTCTTCTGCGGTGTCAAATTTCCACCTTTGACGCGTGGGAACAGCATAGCGATAAGAGCCAGTGTCCCACGCTTGACGAGAAGCACATCGCCTCTATTCGCAGCGCGACAAACTGGCGTGCAAAGTTTTTCTTGTAGCCTTTTTCCTACAGGACTTTAAGCGGTGACCACGACATTTGATTTCTGAATAGTATGAAGTAAAGACCAACGCATGCCTTTCGCATTGCACTTAACGAATTCAGGTAATCATTTCGGAGTTATAAAACCCGTTTTTAACTATTTTGAAAGGCCCGAAAATCATGATTCTAACAAGAAAACATAGAAGCATAGTTTTAAGTGTTTGTTCTTTTCGTAGATAAACATAATATGAAAGAGTTAAGCAATTTCGCGTAAAAAAGAATACGCGTGACACGCTGCAACGCCGTCCATGCGCCAGTCGAGGACTCATCGTACCGATAAGAAGACGGCGGAGGGAGTGCTGGTAAGAAAGTGCGGTCTACGTGTGGAACAGACGCTATGGTAAGACGAGATTGAATAATAGCGATTGTTTCTTTAAGTACATAAATGGAGTTTAAGCATTGCAGTCTGTAGTAGAAAGTAGGGCGGACTAAGACATGACAACACTGCCAAGTAGTGAAGTTTAAATAGTTATTTGAGCTCTCCAATGGTAAGTTATTTCCTTGATTATCTGTTATGTAGGAATGACAAACGAATCAGGGGAAGCCACTGTCGTAGATGAGCTCAAAGCGATATAAAATAATTACACTTTTTGGGAAATGTTCTCATGCCTACGGCTGTGGAATTCTACAAGAGGCGGCTATGATGTACGACATAATATTAATAACATAATTTTAACACAGAGTTCTGTACATAGTCATTGCTCAAATAAGCTATCGTCATAACAAATTTAAAAAATATATATAAAGAACTATGAATATTAAGAACTGTAAATATTTCGTGTAAGTTTGGAGCGATAGGCACGGCATTTTAAAAAATTTTAATTTTATACGTTGTTTAATAGGTAACTCTGTTAATTTAGTATATAAATAATAAATATAATGAAGCATTTTCATCAAACAAGTCTATTACATTTTAGGGAATGTGCCTTCAGTATGTAACAGCCTGTAGATGAAGCTACACATTATCCTAAACATGAAATGGTTCCAAACTCACTAAAGAGAAATTTTATATTTAGTATTCAAAAAACATACATCCCAAACATCAATTACTCCGACGGATGAAATATATATTTCACTGAGTAGACATACAGGTTTAAAGTGCAACCAAAATTATTAAATTTTTCGAGGATTTACAATATTTACTTTTAAGTGGACAGTGCTACTCTAAAAAAAAAGTAGAAAACATACTGTAATTTAAAATTCTAGTATTTTACTTACTCTATTCTCTCCCTGAAGTTGTACTTAGTAAAAAACCTATATAAATATTACATAATACGTTTTGACCACGTATATTCACTCTTAAATATCATTACGAACAATGTATTTACTTATCCTCAAACATTACGACTTATAATTGTCCAGTAAAAATTAAAACGTTTGGATAACCCAATTAAAACTCTGCAAATACTGTCAGAATTCCAGTTTTATTCCACACAAAATAACATAACACTTGACCTTTACAATAAAACAGGTTCGTAGTACACAGAACACTTCAAATTTAACTATCAAGCTATTGAAAATTATAACTATTCGATAAATTTTAAAGAATATATTTGACAAAATCAGTTGACTTAACCTGGAAATATTACCAACAGATAACGCTTGTAGGTAATTAGTGAACAGTTATACAGGATGTTCCCAAAAACACTGACAAACTCCGGCAGGTTATTCCTCGTGAAAAATAAAGTAGAAAATATATAAGGCCTTTTGTTCGTAACCCCGTAATATCAAGGGAGTAATTCCCCTTTTGAAAATCAAATTTAAAAACTTTGATTTTCCCACAAACCGAATACAAATTGACGTAAACTGACAAAATTCAAGATAGTACTTCACGACAACATGGCCGACAAACCAACGGTAAACGCCAGTTGACACATTCAACCCTTACGAAAATATACG
Source organism: Medauroidea extradentata (assembly GCA_003012365.1). NCBI lineage: Eukaryota > Metazoa > Arthropoda > Insecta > Phasmatodea > Phasmatidae > Medauroidea > Medauroidea extradentata. The sequence goes on from PNEQ01023007.1 coordinate 18,186, forward strand.
GGATGACCACCATTAAACTGCTGACAACTTTTTTATCGTAAAGATAATCCAACATTTAAAATTGAATTATTGGTAATGTGAAAATAGCACCAAAAAAAAGGTCCTTCTTTCAGCTACTGTCTAGGACTCATAGTTTTCATGCAAAACGCATGCGAAGTTTTGGTGACACAGAGCCTAGTGTGTAGGCAACAGTGAGCACACAAGTGCCTGGTTTATTCCGCAGTGCTGCACATAAGATGATGGAGATTCACTGTAAGTATCACGTACCGTAGCTTAAATAGTTCACATAACTAGGGACCTGAAATCGCGTTTTCTTTCCAACACAAGCTATAATTCCAGCAGCTGCACGTTCGTGTCACTTTCGCAATTGGCCCTTGACTTATTTGACACTTTCTGGAAGTCGCTGAGCCAATATAAAAATATTTTAGCTAATCACATGCCAATTTTACCGTGGAAGCGAGTAGCTAATGAGCAGCTGCTGTCTGCTTGAGAAAACATACATTCTTGGAGGCTAGCCGTATACTGGTCAGTGAACACGCGAATTTTTCCGGGCTCTACACATAACCGTAATCATCATTTTATTCCTGGCTAAATTTGTGTTTGTGTGTTTTGAAAAATATTATAAACGTGCAAGTGAAATAAATATCCCATCGGTACAGTGCACGAAGTTAGACATCTAAACAGTTTGTGCAATTCTGGTACTACTGAAAAGTGTAAGGGAGCTGATATTGTTTTCAGGTACTGTCCGATATTGGCGATACCAGTGTTGGTACTGCCTTGAGAAAGATAAATAACATTATTGAGGACGTAGGAAATTAAAAACTAAATTTTCAGTACCCTTTGTCAAAGAAAATTCTAATTGTCTTAATTTTTATTGCTTTAGTCCTACTTATGTTTAAGAGAAAAAATGATCTACGAACACCAAACTAGTCAGTGACAATCATACGTGGGCGTGTGATGAAGGATATGGTTTACTTTTTGACATTATACGTTATGCAATTTTGGTTTAAAATTAACGTCAGGAATAGATGAAAACATTCACCAAGTCATTTAAATAAGTAAAGTACTCGCGACTGGGACATTGTTAGGAGTGTTTTTCTCTGCCAGAAAGTTGTGTTGAAAATTATGCAACATGCATAGAGAGAAGAAAAATTTTGTAATTTTAAGCTCTTCCACTTCAAAAGGAGCGGGCGGTTTTGAATCATCGGTACCGGTACAGCTCTGCTATAAACTTGTAGGTAAATGTTAGGTTCCAGAATTACAATATCAGTTACGCGATTTCATGCCAGTAGTGATACATCGGCACCTTTTTCTTACCTTCCTTATCCCTCAACCCTAGCGTTGTGTCTGTTCGTAATGTAATACAGATTTCATAAATGGTAGTTACCATTCAAACAATGCCACATCAGTGTCACACAAACAGTGCAGCACTGTGTTATTTTACACACCGTTAAAAGTTTATTGCAGTAAAAATTTTTGTTATCTAACATGAACACTCGTTAACTATTAAGTGACATTTAAAGCTAAAACTCTATCTTAAACCACTTTATTTTAATGGTGTGTGTTTAATACTGTAATCGTTAGTGGCACATGTTAACAAACAACACGTTTTAACCTAAATCGTAACACATATCCGAGAAGAGACTACCCCAATCCATCTCTATTACATTTGTTCTGACACGGACATGAAAATGCTTTGCGTAACGTTGGAGCTTTTTTGAGCATTTTCCACGAACGTAATAAAAACTGTGTTTCACTAGTACATTTACAAAAAAACACACAAATATTGCTAGGAACAAAGTGTTGGTTACTGTTATGAGAGCTATTTAAACTACGGTACGTGATATTTACAGTTTTACACTCTCCTGTCAAACGACCAACCAAAAAGACCGTAACAATTGTAAACAAAAGGAAACAAGGCCGAAATATCGAAATTTAAATAATTAACTGCACACCAGTGCTTAAATAAATACAGTTAATCTCCACCATCGCCCGTACGGCACTGCGGAATTAACCACATATTCGTGTACGCAGTGTTGCCTACACACTAGGCTCTGTGTCACCACGCCAAAACTTCTCGCGCGTTTTGCACGAAAACTATGAGTCCTAGACAGTCGCTACAAGAGGACGTTTTTTTTTAAATTCACATTACCTAATAATTCACTTTTAAATGTTGTATTATCCTTACGTTAAAAAAGTTGTCAGCAATTTAAGGATGGCCACCCCTTTTATTTTCGTAAGGGTTGAATGCATTAACTGGCGTTTACTGTTGGTTTGTCGGCCGTATTGACATGAAGAAGTATCTTTAGTTTTGTCAGTTTACGTCGATTAGTGTTTGGTTTGTGGGGAAATCAAAGTTCTAAAATTTGGTTTTCAAAGGCGAGTTACTCTCATAATAATACGATTACGTACAAAATATCTTATACATGTTCCGATAATTTCGCTTTAAGAACATATTATTTATTTAATAAATACGATATTAATAAGTAAATTAACAAAAAAATTAAAGCTGATGCAGGTTTTGATGCAAGTTGTTGCATTGTAATATTACAAACACTTCATTCGTTTTACTACAAAATACATTTTTATTGTAAAAAACTTTATTTTGTAATAGAATTGTTTTTTTTTTCTCAGCGTACACGTACGGTAAAGTAGCAAGTGTATGTCTCAAAGCAATCAACTATATACTGTGATATAACTGTTTCAAACATGGTAGAACATGAAGCAAGGAGAAACAACCTGCTGGAGTTGTAAAATAAGCAGTGATACTAATGCTACAGTTTCCTGGTACGAGCATGTCTGAGCAGTGTTTTCAATCAGGTTCGAGTGCTTGGAAACAGTGCAATAAAACTGACTCGTAAACAGCACTTCGTTCTGTCAAATTGCTGTTGGTATTATAGAGAAAATCGAGCACTTGGACAGGCTAAAGAAATACGAGACTGGAACGCTTAGTTCTCACGCTATCTCATTCTCCTCCCAACTGCCACCAAGTTATAAACCAGTTGCAACAGCGTAATTACTTTGAACTAGACCGAGCGAGGTGGTGCAATGGTATCCGTGACATTCGTACTCGGTAATAACCGGGTTCAAACCCCAGTTGCTTATGAATAACGTTATCCGTGGTTTCCTGAAATATCTGGAGGTGAATCCTGGGATGGTAAATTTACATAGGCCATTGCCAATTCCTCTCCCAGTTACTGTTTTTGGGTAAATTTGTTGGCAACCTTCTCTAATGGCATCGCTGTCGACGAGGCGTAAATCGTTTATAAAAAATAATATTTTCAAATACATTATGTTAAGTTAAGGGGGAGGGGAGAAGTTCATCGCAAAGTTAAATTGTCTTTATTAATTTTTATATCTGTAAAAGTTATGGTTTCTTTTGTAGACTGTAATGAAATTTATTTAGCTTTCATAGTTTTTGTGTAGCGGCAAATCAAAACCCACATTTGCATAAAACCGTTTTATGATTGACTTGCAGTGCGCCCGCGGCTTTGCTCGCGTGTATTACTCAGAGCAGTGAAAAACCTCATCGTACACCCCCAGATAGATAGTTTAGTCATCGAGTGTTAGCTAGACAAATCTGCTAGTTGAGTTAACTCTGCCACAGGAAATGTAGCTATAGCTGTCCACGCGAAAAGCAGTCTTAAGTTTATCCTTGCCACTGACTGCGACTTCGCCTGGGCCTAATTTACATTTACAGAAAAGTTGACGTTGTGAGGTAATTACAGACTGTTTAATATACGAGGGTAATTGAATGAAATACGTAGTATTAAGACTGGTTTTCCCAGAGTACAACCATTTAGTGATGCTGCCCTTAACATATTTGTTTTTTTCAAAACTTTCACTTTAAGTTAAGTAGTATTTAGGAACATTGGTGGGATAACGCTTCGCTAAAATATAAACGTATTTGGTGCCGCAACCCTGACTTTAGTGAGATGGTATGTGTGGGTTGATGCCGTCGAGGAACTTCAGTAGACAGTGAACTGCAAAATACATTTTCACCACTTTTGAACGAAATCTTTCCAAATTGCACTAATTTAATTTTCCTAACAATTTTTGTGTGTCAGGCTTGCACATTTGCACAACCTTTAAAGAAATTTGACCCCGCAGAACCTCCCGAAAAAATAAGTCGGAGCTACAAACAACTGCACTACATAGCGTCAAAATAATTATTCATGAAAACTACTGTCAAAAATAAAATAATAATTTCCTGCGTTCATAGAGGTTGTACAACACCGCGTATCGATAGAACTGTAGAATGAAACTTCGGTATACTTTATTTCTCGCTGATCGTACTTGATTTTCGGATCGTCTACCCATGAAAGTTCACAAGCTAAGTTTTCTTCATAGTTAATTTATCATATAAAATATAAATTTTGCATTACTTTTTTAGGTACTTACGTAAGCGTCATTCTGACGCGAATACCACCTCAGTATATCTACTGGTTAGAAAAGTATCATCGACTGATAGAAAACACATGTTATGCCTTTTCACGCCTTTAGGTGTCGATTTTCGAACAATCTTATTTTTACACCATAAATATTTGTTCAAGTATCCAAGTGAAATGAAATTCACGACGATAACTCATTCAGTCAAAGAAAAATCGCTCATTTATTAAAAATCACGTATCACCCTGTACAATACTGAAAGTTCGAAATTTGAAAAATCTTAAAACATTTTTGTGTCCATTTACCAATTCTTCATAATCCTGAAGCAAACATAAACTGAATATCTCGATGGGTTCGATATATATCAAAGATTTACCTTAAAAAAAATTCCAGGTTTTTTCACTTCCTTTGAGACCGAAATTCGAAAAACCCTTGAATCACATTTTAGACTACTTTACTGGAGTATCTTTAACCTTGAAAACATGACAATAGCCCGTTGGGTTCAAGTTATATCGACAAATAACTGAAAACACATTTCGTCATTTTTGTCTCCTTTTCACCTCCTTAGGTGTGGAATTTCGAAAATTCGTGAACTTACTTTTCAGGTGTTTGAGTAAGCATGAACAAAAATCACGTCGCTATATAAAACATCAATGTAATTGACTGTGAATTGCAAACACATTTATTACTTTTTTAACCTCTTAAGGGCCGAATCCGGAAAATATATTTAAATAGTATTTTGTATATTTACATAATCATCAATCTAAAGCAAAGAGTACTTCGATATCTCTATTGGTTCGAAAGATATAGAAGATAATTCGAAAAAAAAAAAAAAAAAAACATTTCACGTATTTTCACTCCCTTAATTACATAATTTCGAAACTTCTTGGAGCGCTGTCATAGTCATTTGTATACGTAACGAATTGAAGTAAAAATCACGATAGCCTATCATATTCCAGTGATATAGACGATTGATAAAAAACATATTTTCCCCATTTTTACCGATTAGGGGTTGAATTTCAAAAATCCTGAAACTCCTTTTCAGGTATTTACGTAAGCAACATTTTGAAGTGAAAATAACTCTCTATCC
>PNEQ01023007.1:23764-60238 GCA_003012365.1 Medauroidea extradentata
TTTTTTTTTTTTTTTTTTTTTTTTTTTTTTTTTTTTTTTTTTTTTTTTTTTTTTTTTTTTAGTGTAGAGACATTTATAGGTGTTCGTAGTGAATTTGCAGTGAGTGTGTTGGTTACGTTGTCATAAATGCGTCTGAATTATGGCATCCTAAATAAAATGTTTTTTAAATTTTATCTACTGTTACGGAATGAGTATGCCTACTAAAGGCAAATTATACACGATGCAATACTTATAGTGTCACCAAATCAGTCTGTGTTTGCGCACACATAAGGTACTTTAATACATTGTTTACGTTAATTTCATGTGTGTTATTCGCAATACATTTTTTTTTAAATATTTACGTAGTTACACATGTTTAACTAAGAATATATTTAAATATTTTAGTGAGTTATGAAATGTTGTCACAATCATGGGAAGCTGTAACATTTTTGTGGGAATGTCTATCTTTTTGTATGACAACACTGATGACTACCGGTCGCTCTATAATGGGTGATGTACGAGCCAGCTGAAATATGAGTTGACGCATACGCGTTCCCTACCGAACGTAATTCGGTTCTCTTACAAACTACCCGCCAAGCACTTACTTCCACGCCTGGTGCCTTGTCCACTCCAGAACTAAGTTTAGTTCTACGCGAAAAATCGTTTGTTCTTTATTAAGACCGATTAGTTATGGGTAGGGACGAGAATCTTGGTGAAAAGATATTTGCCCCACTTTGTTTCAGTGTCTTACGTGTACACCTGCAGCTCAACTTCATGGCTATTGACAAGAGTGTTTTGAGCAGAGTTGTTTTTAATTAGACTGTACCAATCAGTACACGGTTATTTGCGACACATCACGTCTATGATTTGCGGGTTTAACTTCAAGACGCTGGGTGTTACAGCATCCAATCACTGACCACAAAGTCGAGAAGCAGGTGCGCACGTAAGGCATTGAAACCAAGTGCTGCAAACATTTTTCGCGAAATTTCCTATGTTTAGTTACGGGCATTACCATTCGTGACAGTGAGTGAGTGAGTGAGTGAGTGAGAGAAATTTTGGTCAGCGCTCAACATCGAGGTCTTTAGCGCTAGTGAGCGGTGATGTGAGGCGAGTATGGAGCAGCACCGGAATGAAAGGGCGGGGGAAACAAGAGATCTCCGAGAAAACCCACCGACCAGCGGCATCGTCCGGCACGATTCCCACATGCAAAAAATCGGGGGAACGACCCCGCCGGAAATTGAACCCTGATCACCTTGGTGGGAGGCGAATGGCCTAACCATTCGTGACAGATTCGTTCGATAAAATTTCTTATATACAGTAATATAGTTTTGTAAAACGATGCGTCGAAGTCGAAATTGTATTGCTGTAGGAAATTGTAATAATTCCCCTAGTAGAAACTAACTCACGTACCTAAATATTATGATTCACACAGGGTAGAAACATAATTGATTTGAAATCTCTTACGTTTCATGGGAATATTTTCGCATTCAAAATAATGTGAAATTGTGTTAATTTCTACGGTGTTATTATATTGCAAAAATAGGTTTTCACGGCTGAGATAAGATACTCTAGGTACCTCAAAACATCCGTATTTACTCGAAGACAGTAAAAATTTGACTTAGGGGTGTCGTTTTAAAAAACTATGAAATACAAAAAAAGTTTTCTTGGACTAAAATATTATCAGGAATGATGCCTGTAAATAAATAATACAATTTTTTTTCAGTGCATTTTATACGTGTGTGTGTACGCTTGGCATTTCTTGAATTGTTTTAGGAACAAGCCAAAATTCAAACACGTAGGGCCTAGGTATGAGTTTGCGTTACTGCAGCATATAGCCCGTGATATATTCGACAACGCTATGAGAGCTCAGAACGAATTATAAATAACTACCTATTCAAGTACAGACACACTCGTAGCGTTTAACTGAGCCAGCAAACAAGCAATTAGTTTCAGATATCTTCTTTAGTCTAAACTGCAGGCCATTGATCCCACCAACGTTGTAGTATTTCTAACCATGAGCAAAAGAAACATCGATGAGACACCATGACAACAGAAAGCATAAAGAATAAAGAAACCGTATTTACCGCATCACTAGAGCATGTGCTATTTATGAAAAGTATTCTGCACCATTGTTTCAATGTCTCATGTACACACCTGCAGCTCTGCTTTATGATTAGTAACTGGGTGCTTTTAACTCTCAGGGTCCTGGGGTTTTTAATCACAGAAAGCTGCGGTGTCGCAGAATATCCTTATTTGTCGTCATTCGAACAGTCAAACTAGTAACGTGACTGTACAGCAGATGAATGCTACATATAGCCAAACACAGCTACAGGACCCTGATTAAGGCGGATTGATCCCTCTCAGATAGGATTTTCGGTTTTTCTTAAAAATCAGGGAATAGAGAAATTGTTTTACGTTTTTCAAGCCGACACGGCATAGTTTATTGTTTCATTCACTTTTTTGAAACCACGCGGCATTTTTCTGTGACTTTTGTAACATCTGTAGTAGCGCCCGTTAATAGGCTATTTTTCTTTGTCAGCTGTTTCTTATTCCAAAATAATGAATATATTATGGTTCGAACAATTTTAGAAAATCGATTAAGTTAATATATATATATATATATATATATATATATATATATATATATATGCCCTGTCAGGACAGAAAGTTTAATACATTTACTGTAACAGAAGTTATCGAGAAGAAACTCATAAATCCAAGGTGGTAGGGATCAATACCCCTTAAGGCGACCGCTTGCCTGCTTTGTAAACAGTGTTGCAGCATGCTAATAGAAAATTTTTTTCTAAGAAACTTGTAAACGTGTTTCTAATGTGTGCATTTACGAAATGAAACAACACTTCAGAAAATTACAGAATTGGTACTTTCAAAACATCACGTTAACTACGAAGATAATTTCGGAGTCCCTCAAAATGGCTAAAACAGCATTTAAAATCTATTATATCTAAACCAGTATTCTCAGGATTTGTATGAAACTACGATAGAAAGGTGTATTGGACTTAGCTTCAAAGTTTCCACCAATAAAAAGAGGATGTCACCGTTGTGATTGTCTGTCAGACGAGTGTTAATAGATACCACCGCGTGCCGTTTCAGTGTCTCGCGTTAGAGGTGATACCGTACCAGATGAGCCGGTCAACATCGCTCTTGTCACCGAACACACGGCCACCAGACGGAATCACAATAGCGCGACAGACGTGACGCAAAGTGCGCAACGAGTCTGTCGCACATTCGTGATTTCAGCACGAACATCACTGCCTGCTAATTATTGCACTAATGTAGCACTGCGCAGTGGCAGAGCAAGCAACATGTATCTTAAGGGAGCTGCCTGCCTCGGAGCCCTGGCGAAGAAAGAATAGGGTTTTACATGTTAAATGATTTTCAATGACACTCGGTCACCTTTTGTGATATTGCTATCGGACAAAACCAGTTTTCTGCGTCGAGAAAAGAAGAATATTGCTACGCAAATAAAATTGCAGATAAGACATTATGGATAGCCATTTTCGCGTGTTTTTTTGTGTGTAAAAATGATTTTTTGCCCACAATTTGCAGGGTATTGAAAAAAAAAACTGCCTACACGGTCCACTGAAACGAACAAAAAAGTCAGTGGTGGCATACATGTAACTTTAACCGTTACTGAGCCAGGTGGAAAATCATTTAACCTGTAAAACCCTATGTTTTCTCCCGCCGTGGCTTCAAGGTAGGCAGCGCCCTTAAGCGTTAGTGGACCGGGCGTGTGAGACGTGCTGTGGCGTGGCGCGGAAAATATTTTTTCTTATATATCTATTAAAATTGTTTCAAACGCGTTTGTTTACGAAAAGAAGACACACTTGAATCTGAATTTCTATGATTTAAAGAATGCCGTCCGATAATTAAAAACATGATTTCCAAGCTTCTTTAAAAGTGCTCAAATGACATTTCCACGTTGCTGTAGTAGAGAAAATTTCAAACGTAATCGGAAAACAAAATCACAGAAACCTGCATTAAACTTTACCACAAACTTTCCAAAAATAAAACAATAGGGTCATCGCTTGAAGTCCAATTGAAGAACGGTTCCTACGAAAACACTGCACGTTAGTTTAGTCCTCCGCGCTTAAAGGCGATGAGATGTTTGACGGACGTGTTATATTCGACTTATTGCCTTCCACGTTTCCGTGTCTCGGACATAAAAAAAACTAGCGTCCACTAACTCTTAGCTTGCACCTCTAGTCACAGTTGGAACTGAATATAGGCCGTTCGCGATAAAGTTAGCACTAAAATTTTAACCATTGAAAAATATCACTAGTCGTTACTGCATACAATTCCTTTAATATTTGTATGGTTGGTAGCGAAGTTACCAAATATAGTTCTGTGTAATTTACTGTTTAAATAGAACAACAATGAAACAAAATCAACCGAAATCAACATAATTGTAATTTCTATGATTGCTTGATTTTTTTTTTTTTTTAAATCAACCTGTGTTGGTTCCTTCCAACTACACAATTTATCTTACAGGCACAAACATTAAGTGACGTTTCCTGAGAGGTTTGACTTTTGCCGTCGTTAGCTGTTACGCGCGGAAAGATACAAATTGCCTGAAAAAAAACCTTAGCAGGGCATTTTTAAGTGCTCACCTTATCCCGAACGGCCTATACTTACCCACGTTTATTTAGCTGCACATATGCAACCAAAGCAGTTGTACTTGTGCCGAAGTATTTTCTAGGCGCATATTTGCAACCATTTTGTACCAATCACGTGACATCTTGCACTTCCTGTATTTAGTCCCTCTACAGCTCAGCCAGACGCAACGCAGGTTCAAATTTGACGTTGACCCCATAAATAGCGATATTTAATCAATGACCTTATGTGCATGTAAGGCACTATAAAATTCCGTGTAAAATTCATTTCACAAAAATTTCAGTGAGACTATCTATAAACACCGCTTTTGACGCTATTGTAATTTTTCGATATGGGCATAAGTACTGCCGGGTTGCATAACTTCTCAATTCTGAGGCTCAGGCAAAGCTCCCGGTACACATACACACAGATATATAAGAGTATACAGAGAGTTCAGCGGAACAGCCTTTATTGAGTATTACAATGGTTCTGAAGAGCTCACTAACAAAACAACCCACCTGAAAACCCATCATAACCCCCCTCCCCCACCAGCTTCAGCTTGCGATAAAATTAATAATATGTTAACCCTGAGCACTTAAGGTTATGTGTTAATATCCAGGTTGTATCAGTACAGCGGTTACAAACTTTCAGGAGAGATGGAGTACACCCAGAATATGGGAAATCACATAGCATTACATGGTCGGAAACACTTTCCTGCAACACAAAACACAAGAAAGAAAGGATACGAACAAGAGGAGAAAACATGTTTGTTACTCTGAATACAGTAAAAAACTAAGAAAAAGAACACAAAGAGACTTCGATCGTTATCACCAGCCAAAGACTTCCCAGCTTTTTTGCTGTGTTAAGAATAATAAACATATCTTCTCCTCCTGTTCGTGTCCTGCCTTTCTTGTGTTTTGAGTCGTCAGCAGCGCACCAGGAAAGTGTTTCCGACCATGCATCGCTATGAGATTTCCCATCGTCTGGATGTGCTCACTCCTGATTGTTTGTAACCGCTGTACTGATACATCCTGTATATAGTAACAAATCGATCCCTACATATCCCTGCTGGCAGCAAAACACGAAGTCAGAGGTATAAGTTTATGTTACTCTGGTTCTTCTATTTTTTTTTATTATTATTAATTTTTAAGTTGAAACGAGAGCAGATATCAAAATTCTGTTTGTCAGTTTTCTTTACAATGATACTCTCCATGTTGGCTGTTTTTTCAAGGTAGTAAATACCATGGTTTCAGATAATTATGTAAATAACAAAATCCTTGTTAATTTACATTTTTTTCTAAAACGCCTTGAAAAAATTAGCTACCACGACAAAAGCCATTTTAAACAAAACTGCCAAAAATATTTTTGATGCCTGTTTTCATTTAGGATTAAATAATAACGGTCACAAAACCAGTAGATAATATTGCCTTAAACACGTTTATTTATTCTGGCGGTGAGAGCGAGAAGACATGTCACGTTCCGTCCTCGAGGCAAAATTAACTCGTAAGCCGACAAATGAATTCATCCCTCAGGCCAGCAATCAGTACATTAATTTCACGGCCGTCACTGGGGGGTACAAATGTAAAACCTCATTACTCATATTGCGGGATAATACATACATGACACAAATTTTAATATTTGTTAATATTACTCACGGACTGCAGAGGCGTTTTATAGTCTCAGCACTGTTGAATTTTAGTTCATGGCTAATCACGATGCGTGTTAAGATTGTTATAATTAATTACTTTAAAGTCTGGCGAAAATTATAAATAAAACTTCTCACGCGAGAATCGAATAGCTTAAATGTTATTGTCTGTAGCAATATACGCTGGTGATCTTAATGTTCCCGTAGAAAAACTAAATATATCGGGCATATTTTATGGAACTATACGACAAGGCTACAACGGTAAATAAACTTACTTCATTTATAATGAAATTTAATTTTCCTTAATAACTTTACGGCATACATATAAACACAACTTGGATATTTACCGTTTACATCCCCGTGTTATAAACTACGGGCAGAGATGCGATACCCACGCTCGCGACGCGATTGGTTGTTTGCCGACAAAACAACCTTCGTCGGGCGGCGTTCGGACGCAAACTGAAAACAGGGCAGAAGCTGGAGAGGCGCATTTGACCGTGCGCAGTCATGCGCGCGCTGGAGCGATAGGCCAAAGAAGTTCCGTGGGGGAGACATACCACTCAGCTTGTCGGAGTGACGGCACACGCTACGTGCTTTGCAACAGCTGTGGCGTTCAAAGGTAATTTCCCAAGTCGTTAACGTTTCGGTCAACAACAAAACGTATTTCAGACAGTCGTTTGAAGACACTCTAATTAATTAAATTCGTTTTTGTTTTGTGCTAATAAAATGACGTAGGCTACACTTAGCGTCTAGTATGATCTCATGTTTTAACACACAACAATAGACACACATGCATATCTATGTATATTTTATACATTTATACACAATATATTTACATACATCTATAACCACTAATTTATGTATAATACATTAATGTATAATATACGTATACATAACATGACTACTTATAATATATTTATATTTAATATATGTATAAAAGATTTTAATTCTATTTATATATATCAACTATAGGTGACCAAATTTACCGAAACTAAATTAAACAGAGTACGTACTTTTAACAAAACAAAACCTTATTTTTTTGCCACTCAACAATCTGCTTGCGTTTTGTTGCAACCGTTTACATTCCATCTTTGTGAAAAATGGCAGCATAGGCCTTTAACAGCCCATATTTTAAACTAAACATTGGATGAGTAACTGACAGTTAAGTTGGTAACAAAAAATTAAAAATTATTTTTATCTTCCTTTACATTTTTTAAATTCAAAAACATTTGCAAGTGTGATTTTAATTTAATTTTTTGTGACATATTTCGTTAAAGATTTTTCCCTTTGGTGAATCATATTAAGAGTAAAATTCTAGAAGGATGGATGCCGAATCGGAATAAATTGTTCAGAAGGAAGTGGCATTCAATTGTTTCCGTAAAAGTAATGTTGATTTTACTACGTGCCAGAAAGAAAATGTGTTTTCTTGTTGGAGAGTTTGACACAGGGAAACATTATACCGCTAGTTTCACTGCTATCGCTGAGGGACAAGAAACATACGAAACAGTAGTAAAATAAAATTTTAATAGGCTTGGAACTGATGTAAGTCATATAACTTAATTTTAAAGTGAAAATAAACCAATTTCGCGTTTTAAATTATCAACTTTATGTAAATTAAATTTCAGGAAATCTCTGCGATCGGTCAATTCGCACCCATTACGATATCAGCGCTCAAGTGGCAGAAATTTTCCCTGAGACAAACTTTTAACATTGATCTTTATAACTGGTAGTAGGGTTAATGTCTCGCTTTTTAGTTTTGCAGTGGTTTAGAAAATATTTTTTAACACAATTTCATGTATATATCAAAAATTCATTCGTACAGTTTTAAGACACACACACACACACACACACACACACACACACATATATATATATATATATATATATATATATATATATATATATATATATATACATACATATATCATAGTTCATATCTAAACTTTTCTTTTGAAATTCATCAAACGGAATTTTAAAATTTCGCCCCTAAAATATCACATATTTTGTGGTCAAAATAAGCCAAAATAAAGCAAAATAATTTTTTGTTAGCAAACGGTAAATAATTTAAAAACCGCTCTGGCAAAATTTTGCATCGTATAACTGAAAATAGTCTCAAATTTTTTCAAAGCACTTCGTTAAAAAATGTTTGAGTTAATTTGTAATTGTTTGAAATAAACGAAAGATAGTAGCCTTAACTTTAGTAAAAAGCATAATGCCAGTAATCATGTGTAGCGAGAGAGTCATTTATCACGAGAAAATTAGACTGTTTGCTAGTTTACAATGTAGTATCTCTGTGTCCGATGTTCTTATTTCGTAATTCTTGGTTTCTCATTTAACCGGACCAATGAGAATTCTGGTACACCAATACTGATCACTTGTTATTAGTCTATAATTAGAGACAGGAAATTTCGCGAAAATATTTTTGCATCACTTTGTTTCAGTGTCTCACGTGCATCAGTGATTGGATGCCGTAACACTCAGCGTCTGGAGGTTTAACCCGCAAATCACAGTCGTGATGTTTCGCAGTTATCCTTGTACTGATTGGCACAGTAGAATGAATAACGACTCTGCACATAAAACAGTGTGCAAATAACCATGACGTTGAGCTGCAGGTTCGCACATACGGCACTAAAACAAAGTGAGGTAATGATATATTTGCCAAAAGTTCCTGTCCCTATATCTATAATCATTTGAACTGTCTCAAGTTATACCGGAAAAATCACACAAGGAACAACATGCTAGAACACATTGGAGACTAAATTTTGCACTAAAGATTTTCGACATTTTTCGCTCTCCAATCGTGTGTCTACAACAGTGATGAAACGGGAATTGTTCCAATGGAAGCGGTGCTTAGCTATATACACAACTCTGTGTTGTCTGTGTAATCATTAGACTTGAAGGAGAAGATACTCTCGAGCCAATAACAAGCAAGAGACGAGAATCCAATTCTCCAGTAATACATCTTTGTCTCCGCAGCTCACGCTCAGTTCGTAATACCACCAGGAACACTAATACCACGTGATCAAAGTGCAGTATCGTACGTAATATCGCTTGCCTTTGAAATGCGACAACCATCACTTCTGGATTACGAGTTTACCTCAACTAGCTACTGTGTTACGTTGCATGCTAGAAGGAAGCTCTGTGCACTTTGGGATTTGAACGCCGGTTTTTTGTTTCGAATATGTAGGGCAAACCGACCACATATCGTGATATACCTTAACATCATCATAAACCACTTTGCGTGTCTCACAAAATTGGGAAGGATCTGCTCATAGAGTTCATAGTTTACCAACAGAGAGCAGACATGTGTAGTTTCGACATAAGGGCGCAGTCTACCGAAATTTTCATCATCATTATTTTATTTTTTATTTGTATCAGATGTTTTTTTGTTTTAGACACAAAATGGGACTAAATTTTTCTCTAGTGAAATTTTTTATCTCTCATAGTTTTCGCGTAATGGCTTGTTAAAGTCATATTTTGAATGTAGGCCTATCCGTTTTAACGACTACACTAAAACCAACTGATATATCAAACTCAAAAAAATCACAGTGGATAAAAACATCGTTTGCTACAATGACATGCTCATGAAATTAAAGAATAAAAATTATTTGTATTTAAAAAAAATAATTGAACTTTTAAATTTTTCTTTTCAGTTTCAGCATTTTTTTTTTAATTCAAATAATTTTTATTCTTTAATTTTATGAGCATGTCATTGTAGCCTACAATGTCTTTATCCACTGTGATTTTTTTTGAGTTTGGTATATCAGTTGGTTTTAGTGTAGTCGTTAAAACGGAAACATGCAAAATATGACTTTAGCAAGCCATTACGCGAAAACTATGCGAGATAAAAAATTTCATAAGAGCCAAATTTAGTCATATTTTGTGTCTAAAATAAGAAAAAAACCTGGTATAAATAAAAAATAATAAATGGTGATGAAAATTGTGGTAGACTGTGCCCTTAAGTGACCAATGTATGTCATAAAATATCACAATTAAATATATTTATAACATATTTATGTTACTGACGTTCGAAGCCTTAGTATCACGAAGTAGGGTAGATTTATCCTATATGTAGAGTTGATAGTTTATCGCGGCATAACATGACTGTTTGCTGGGTTTCAACGCACGTTCAGCTTACCAGAAGATTACTGGTTTTTATTTATACGTGGAGCTGTTACCCTGTTTGACTGAGTCAGTAAGAATCCTGCTATCGGAATATTTCGTGCCTGTTTTTGTTCTGCAACTAAGCCACATTGTGTCAGACGTACATCACCCAATCATATATGTTAAAATTAACTACAACGTTTTCAAGGACATGGCACAAAACATTTTCGCGATATACATTATCTCTAATAATGGTTTATCGCGGGAAAACTCGACTGTTTGCTGAGTTTCAACGCACGTACAGCTTACCAGAAGGTTACTATAGGTCATTCGGAATTAAGTGAGCACTAAAAATTTAACCTTTGAAAAATATCCCTAGCAGTTACTGCATACATTTCTACATTAACTATATTCTCCTCACTGCTTGTATGGTTAGCAGCGAAATTACGCAATATAGTTCCATGTATTTTCCTAATTAAATACAAAAATACATAAACAAATTCAACTGAAATTTACATAATTGTATTGTATGTGATTAATGAACATTTTTTAATTGACTGTATCGAGTAATACTGACTGCACTGTTTTACTTACACGCGCAAACATTAAGTGACGTGTCCAGACAGGTTAGACATTTCCCGTCGATAGCCGTTACACGCGGAAAGATACGAATTGGCTGAAAATAGAACTTTAACAGGGCTTTTTTGAGTGCTCACTTTATTCCGAACCGCCTATAGCTTTAGTTTGTACATATAGCTACTGCCCTATTTGACTGAGTCAGTAACAATCCTGCTATTGTAATATCTAACATCTGTTATTGGTCCGCTGACAGCTATGGCATGTCAGACGTATATCACCCAATCATTAGAGCTTATGATTATTGGTGAAAATAAATTATGCAACATTTTGTATCAATGCATAAGGCTCTCATCTTCACCTCTGCTTCGTGGCTATTGACGTAGCTTATTTGTAAAGAGACGTAGTTCATTCGACTGCCACACCTATCGTCTATGAATTTCGGGTTGATTCCCAAGACGTTGAGAGTTAAATACCGCCAATCACAGACCACGAAGCATAGCTGCAGATGTGCTCATGAGGCACTGAAACAAAATGTTGCATTATTCTTTTCACCAAAAATCATCAGTTATACTCACAGGATAGAGATGAAACACGTTTTTGAAATTAATACAGAAATTATTATTAGTTTTAAATAAATAGCTCGGGGTGCGGATATTGTGATGATTCCTTTAACGTAGGCTATAGCGGATTATTTTACTAACTCCTGACCTTTAACAAAGTTGCGTGTAACTGCCTCATAGACATCGACGAGACAGCGATGAAATTAGAGGCGGTTACATGCAACTAAAATGAATTAATGTAATTTATGTAATAGCAGTGAAGGCCTGCGAGAGAACATGGATGTAATACACTGGTACCAAATCCTCTGCTGGTCTCAGTACCAGTCAATCTACATTCCATTTATACCAAATATGTTTATTTTTGTCTTTAAAGACCTGCGACATTTTTGTTGTAGTGCCTAGACTTGTAATTGGTCTGGCATAAGGTCACAAGCTAAATCTTGCAAAGGTACAAATATTTTTTACTGTGTATGTTCTGTAAAATTTAAGCGAGATGAGGTATATACATATTTCCGGACGGCTTTTTGCCAGGAGGTAAACAGGAAGCGACTTTTTTTCTTTGCGATATGCTGATGTTTATAAATCCTCCGCGGCCCAAACACGTCAGCATATTCAACCTTTATAAAGACGAGAACAACGAGGGAGAAGCGGAGATGAGAACCTCGCCTTGTTTTAACAGAAGGTCGAGGTTGGTTTATGACGCCACGCGTGAAGAAAAGTCGCGATAAGTAGAGAACCACACGGGTTGTCGCGTTGAGCTGAAAATTGCTCTGAAGTCTGAATAGCTTCCAGGCTGTGAAGAATTGGGGGAAAGGAGGTTAGGCTTGTTTATTAAAATTTTCCGCGTGGCATTACTTGGCAAAGATTGCCCCGGCGGACAATTTCAGAACGTTCACAGGCGCACAGCGTCTGGTTGCGAGAAAGAAAGACAGGTTTATGTAACAAGTGAAAAGAAGGGATTTATTTTGACACTTTCGACAGTGGTACACTGCAAGAGACCTCTGTGTGTTGGTTAAAATATTTCTGCGCCAGATTGTTTCAGTGGCCTCATGTGCATAACTGTAGGTATGCTTCACTGGCAGTGATTGGCTGTTTTTAACTGTTACGTGTCTTAAAGTTTGGCTGCAAATCACAGGCGTGTGGTACTGCAGTAACCACACTCTGATTGGTGTAGTCAAATGATAACTATGGCCATGAACATTTCGGGAAAATAATGTTGACCCCAAGTTGGTTTCAGTACCTTACGTGCACATCTGCAGCTATGCTTCATGGTTATTGGCAGCGTGTCTTTGCGAAGTGACGCTTCTCATTTGACTGAGCCAATCAGGGCAAGTTTATTGTAACACCTCACGTCTGTGATCTGCGGGTGTAAGCCCAACCACGGCCGTAGAAGAACAGGTCTGGACACTCGCCTGGAAACTTGACCCCCTTGTTGTCTGGTTATAGTTCACCAACTTACCGATAATGCTATACATGTTTGGCGCTGCAATCCGGGCGGTCGAGCTCATGCTCCGCCCACTTCCCTCCCTCTAAGATAAACAATTTATCAAAATGTATTTTTATCAATTTACGGAATACTTCCGCCCCTCACAATATTAAATCATGGCTCCAGAAATCGTTATTTACTTTACAATGTTCTTTGTTTTATTCACCCAAGGATGGATGAAAATGGATGAAGAACTGATATACCTAGCTGTGTTCATAATTTTGACCGTTGGTGCTATTTATCTGCGTCTTTGTTCCGCCAATACTTTTACTCACCTGTTTCGTTTAGCAATTGAGAACACCCCAACACGCACACTACCTGATACGTTCTATTGGAAACCAACGCATTGAAGAACTAAATTTCATATCTTCTGTGTACGTTACTACCCATAAGTTACTGCTTAAGGCTCCCGCCTACTGGGCGTGTGTTTGTGCGAGTGAGGCGCGGCGCCAAGGGCGATGTTGACCGGCTCATCTTATGCGGTATCCCCTCTTCCCGCTAGACACTGAAACGTGCAGTGGTATCATAGATCACTCGCCTGACTGACACTTTCAGTGGTGACCCCATCTTTTTATTGGTGGAAAGTTACAAGCAAAGTCCATTGCATGCTCCGAGAGTAGTTTCACAAAAATCCCGGGAGTAGTTTTTCAGATACAACGGGTTTGAAAAAAGCTTTTTATACCCATTTTGAGGGGCTCTGAAATGATTTTTCTAATCGACGTGGTGATTTGAAAGTACCATAGCGTCATCGTTTGAACTGTATTTCCTTATCGTGAATTGACACAAGTAGCATGTGTAATAGTTTCGTTAAAAGAGTACATACTTACAAACATGCTGCAACGTACTTTAAGTGCGTGGTAAGGGGCGCCCTTAAGTTTTCAACTGTAAACCAACCTTAACCACCGTCAAGCGATACGTAGAGAAGTCAGCTGATTGAAGAGGAGACTTTGTTAATCACATAAGCCACCAGCATGTCAAAAATCTTCCAGTTTTTCCATACAATTATGGTAAATGAAAAAAGCTGAAAACATCGTATAAGATGGTAAACTGACCATGTATCTTGATATAACTTAATATCGTGATAAACCACTTTGCTGGCCTCCCAATATTGGAAAGGATCTGTATACCGACTTCACTAATGAACATTGTATCAAATATAATATCACAATTAAAATGTTTTAACGTATACCTGTCACTGAAATTCGAAGTCTTAGTAACACGAAGTAGGGTAGCTTTAACCTATATGAACAGGAAACTTTATACTCGTGTGCATAATGTTCACGTGTTTGGCAACGCTAATGCTTAGGAAACAAAGGAGGGACACTGTAGGCTATTCTCCCAACAGCCGGACGAGTTTACAGTGTAGAAGTGACGGCGAATTGTTTCTTTTCTTTTTGCGGTAGAAACTACGGTGATTTTATCTTACGGCCGGGAGAAATTGGCGGGAAGAAACGAGAGAAGACGTCTCACGACTGAGTATTACACTTCTAATGATATGTCGAGACCGTCGAGAAAGAATGGGGTAGATAAAGTTCATGCCATCTGCGAAGTAGCCAATTTCTTAGTGCCATCAATTTCATTTTTTTACAAGAACTGACAGAACTTTGTTGCTTAAACTTTAAGATTACGTACAGTACATTCGCAAATACCTGTCTTGTAACTACACTAGGACTTTAGAACGAAACTCAAACTTTTCAGTCAGAAAAAAATTATAAATGTTTCTGCTACGAATTCTAAATTTTTTCAGGTGCTATTTTTGTTATGTGTCAAATTGACTTCAATAATTTAATATCATTCTGTTTACTTAAAGTTCCTAGTAATTACTGCAGTCGACCGAACTGAGTTTTGCACGTACGATAATTCGAAATTAGCATTTAAATTGGAACTCTGTGTTTGTAGCAAGCGTACAGTTAAAATAACAGAAAACAAGATTTTAATTTGCACCCACCTCTCGCGAGACAGATTCACGCTCGGGATGCAATTATGTTAATTGTTTCAGGAATGTTTACGTTGCACCGTGGTCTTCGTTTGTTCGAATGTAACGCCTGTAGAATTTTCGTAGGATATGCATGCTCAGTTGACAGCTGTTATGTATGGTAAAATTGCAAATTAGTTCCACTGTATATGCTGTTAACTATAAACTAAGCGCTCAGCAGAACTTGTAATTAATTCAAAACATGTTTTATTGGGCCAATATATGCTAACTTATGAGAGTGTAGAAACATTTACGTTTGTTTTTAGTTACTTGGAAGTATTCATGTTAAAAATATTAAAGATGGCGGCAAAACAGCTGAAAGAAAACTTTATGCAGTGCTCAATTTATCGTGAACGACCTATAACAAACCATTTTGTATTTTAAATACCATATATAAAACATGTAATGTAAACCTCGGGTATTTTCATGGGCATACTGTGCACACTGTATACGCATTTGGATCGTCTAGGCAGCCAATGACGAAGGTCAGTTGAACATTCGGTCAGTTGAACATTCGGTCAGTTGATATACCCATCACAAGTATCAAGTAACCGAAAGCGTTTTAAATTTCATAAGATAATAAGTAACGTATTTGTTTCTTCCTCTTATTCCCGTGCAGATGTCACCTCAGACGAAACAGATCTCATTGGGTGGAAAAAAGAAATCCTGCCTCATATTTGTGAATCTTTTAAGAAAACTTAAAATTTGCAGCAGTGGAGGATGACCAACGCATTGAAGAACTAAATCTAGGTAGTGTCCCACGTCTTGCGTGTTTACAGGGGGGTGCATCAGTTGACCGATTGTTCAATTGACCGAAAGATTTCTAAGACACTCCCTTTCGTACTTTAGCCAATAGGGACAGAGTATATATAATGGCAGAAAATATTCTCGTGACTTTCCACCATCTCGATAAATATCACACCCCAAGGGAAGACTTCTGACTGGACGCACTTAGGCATCTTCGCTGTCTCTGAGGACAACAGGAAACGTTGCCCTACATTGGACAAGAGACGGACTCCAAAATGCTAGGCAGGCAGAAGTATCCCACAAATCCCTCCGGCCAAACGTAAGGCAATCTCCAGCATGTTTCCTAGGAGGTCTGTTCTCTAACTCCACCTCTTGTAAAGATCTTCATTTGTGACTGTCTTTGTGCCATATTCTGTAACGTCTCTCTTGACCAAAATCACAAAATGATTGGCAACACTCTAGTCTGTGCACTGAAAACCTTCGTGCGTCTTACTAAATTATATTTGCTCAGTTTTCACAGCGTGTTTTCAATTACCAATTACTTAAATGCAGTCTTAGATATTATAAATAATATTTGTTCCTCCAAAGAATACCGGTTCTAAAAGTTTCAACATCAAAGCCTCGAGCAGAAAGCTACGCTAGCTTTGTTAATAATGTGGAGTGACCAGCAGACAAATAATAGATTAATCTATTATTTGTTTATGCACGTACAGTTCAGCCAAAGGCCGGTTCGCAACAAGTACGTGAATCACTACAATCCATTTTACATCAGTTCTTAAGCATAATAAAAAAAATAACACATTAATGAGATAACAAATATCTTGTACAGAGTACATTAATAGTTACACGACCATGCGTATATTTTAAAACTACTGCAACATAACACTTTTTTTTTTACATTTAGTACACGAAGTTACATGAAATCATTAGTGCCATTACAGTGGACCTGAGTTTGACTTCTTGGGATAGTACTTTAGTCTGTCGGTCTGCTGGTCACTCCACATTATTAACAAAGACCTGTCAGCTGGACAACCCTGTGTTCATTCTTCACTCAGCTACTTGTTCAATGGCTGTTGCTCCAGTTATTGGCCAGCTGAACATATTTCAATGTATTGTAGGAGTTCCCAAGCGGCGCACAGAGTTTCGGCCATTACGATATTAGTCAAAACTCGCTTCACACACGTAAGCTGTTTCTGCATAGCGATAGCATTCAAAGTATATTACAAGTGTATACTTTTTTCAGGTTCACCATTCCGCTGTAGAGCATATTTTCTACTTGTTTATAATGACGAAAGTGGGTGTTTTATGTGGTATATTTTAAGTATAAAGATATTTTTTTAGAATATTATATAAGATATAGGCGTGTACAATACAACTTTACATTTAATATTTCTTGATAAAATCACAGAATCACAGCCTAATGAGGAGTCGCGGTGGTCGAATGGTCAGACCATTCCCCTCCCACACGGCGATCCAGGATCGATTCCCGGCGGTGTCGGTCCGTTGATTTTCACATTTGGAAACAGTGGCGGACGATGCGTTGGTCGGCGCGTTTTCTCTGGAATCTCCTGTTTCCCCCGTCCCTTCATTCCGGAGCAGCTCCATGCTCACCTCACTTCACTCCTTACCAGCGCTAAAGATCTCGAGGTTAAAAAGTGCTGACCCAAATCTCTTACTCGCAGCTGAATGTCTCATAGAGGCATGTTGTCGGCGAGAAGACTGCAAGCCAGGTCAGTGACTTACACCTAGAGGCTCGTGCTGTGTCGTCTTTATAGCTTCCACACGCCTAGGTCTCGAACACACAGGCGGCCACCTTAATACAAGTGTTCAGATCCCTCAAGAACGAGTTTACTAAAAAGTCACCCAATCACGAAAGCAACTCAGACGAACTGGAATTCGTAATCTAACTCCTCTGCAAATCCACCCACGAAGATTTCAGGTTACTGTATTGAAACTCATATTCTGAAATGAGTTTTATTTTCGTAGACGGGTAGATTGAGGATGCGTAAACATGTTTGAAAATAAACGTGTCCTTAAAACCTTCAGCAATCACTCATGTAAATATGTCACTTGAAGTCATTCACATAGTTTCTCGGCTATTGACAGGGTTAGTTCTTTAATAACCTAGACAAGAGCCGATAACTTAATATTTCTCTGTGTTTATTGTTGAGAATTGATGTTAATGAAACTCCACTACGTGTTTCCGCCTTCGGGCAGGGTCATACTGTGTATGAGCGTATTCCAGGGTGAAGGTTGACATGCCTGTCGCCCGTCCGGCCCGAACAATGGATGAGGTGAGATGAGTGTGGAGCAGCAACGGAATGAGAAGGGCGAGGGAAACGGGAGTTCCCCGAGAAAATCCACCCGCCAACAACAACGTCCTACACTGTTACCACATTCAAAAAATCCGGGACAGAACCCACCGAGGATCAAACCCAGATTGCTTAGGTGCGAGGCGAGAGGTCTGAATTGGTGTCACTGTGTCATTAAATTTTTACACACAAACATGATGGAGATTCTAGCTAATTCATCAATTAATAGGAAATAATTAACATCACGCTGTACTTTATATCGACAAAATTTGTGTACGTATTAATAACCAGATAAAATAAAGTGGGTGAGTGATTTTACGATATCGTCTTAACACTGACGTAAAAACATTTTTCGTCAAAATTGTAGAAACTCGGGTCCAAGCTCGTATGTGACTCTCTTTGCGCAGAAAAATAAATGTTTTGCTGCAGCTTTAAAATATGTTGTTGGTATTCACCCTGCTAAATTTATTTTGTAGTCACTACAAAAATATTTTGTGGACACCACTAAAATGTTGCAGTCACTACGAAATTATATTAAGCTTACAACGAAATAATTTGGCAGGGTAAACGTGCTACAAAATATTTTTATTTCAGTGTGGGATTACAGGAAAACCACTGAAAAATAAAGCTCATTAAAGAAACTCGGGGCCCAGAAACTTGGGCTTCACTTGTTTGTAACGGTCGAGAAAAACACAAACGTTAATCAGGCCTACGAAACTTACGCTCCCGCGAATCCATTTTGTTCGACCCGGTCGCCTGGAAACACGGTGATTTTTTTCTCTTCTTCCAGTGTTAAATTAGATTTCCGCTCAGATACAGTGTGTTTTTCTTCAGGAGATTACTGCGACATTTTTTGTTTCCTTCAATTTTAAGGGGAAGACAGCACAAGGCCGTGTTTCCCGCTCCAAAACGAGGATAGTTCAAGAACGACGTACAATTATTCGCTAAAAATCGACGTGCAGTTGTATTTAGAGATTATTGCATATCGCGAAAATGTTCAGTAGCAACATACCCTTAAAAAACTGTAGTTTCTTGCAGCATGTATGATTGGGTGATATACTTCTGACACAATGTAGCTGTCTGCAGACCAGTAACAGGCATCAAATATTACAATAGCGCTATTCTTATTGGCTCAGTCAAATATGGCAACAACTCCACGTACAAGCGAATGTCAGTAATCTTCTGGTAAGCTAAACGTACTTTGAAACCCAGCAAACAGTCAAGTTTTACATTGGTAAACTATTATCTCTAGTTACAGTGTTTACTGTTTGGGTTCTTTGATCAAACTGTATTCAAACACACGGGATGTAATGTAATATTTTGGTACGGACTTCGAAACGTGACTGTGTGGTAAAACTAAGTGTAAAATATTCCCTGGTGAAGACAGTGAAGTTTCCGAGTAAAACTGCGCACATATTTCAGAAACCACGCTCGTCTGACTGACCTCTGGTGTTGGCCGGCAGTTAAGTTTGGTGTGCCTTCAAGACATTTTCAACCAAATGATAAATGGTCAAAATTTAATGTTCACTGTCGTTAAATGCAGCACACAAAGCTATGTTGGCCCTGAGCCAATTACGCCACACGTGTTCGGACGATAGGTCAGTCAATTCTAGCATGTCGGTAGGTATCCAACAGTACTCACTGTTTGTCTTCACCATGGTGGGAGATGACGGTTAGGGACCCTTGTTTTTCGCGAAAAGGATTTTGCCCCACTTTGTTTCCGTGTCTTACGTGCATGGGCGTAATGTGAGCATTTTCATTGGGGTGGTAAGGATTACCAGGTAGGGCCTACAAAAGATTTTAAAAAAGGTGGAATATCGAAAATCTTCCATCAAAAGTATGTATACACTTTTGTATTGATTATTTTATATAATTAACTAAATTTAAAAGAACAGTGAATTGGAAAATGCACAAGTAAAATAGCATTCCTAAGCCAAAGAGAATTTAATTTTCTCTATCAACAAAATTGTTGGGTGGCAACTGCCACCCCTTGCCACCCCCGAATAACGCTTATGCTTACGTGCCCATCCGTAGTTGTGATTCGTGGTCAGTGATTCGATATTATAACTCTCTCGAGCCTTTGGGATTCTACCGGCAAATCACAGACGTGTGGTTTTGCAGGAACGTTATTATAATCGGCTCAGTCAAATGAGATAAGGCTCTTCACATAGACACGCTGCCAATAACCATGAAGCAAAACTGCAGATGTGCACGTAAGGCTCTGAAACAAACTGGGGCAGTATTCTATTCGCGAAAAGCAGGGGTCCATATGACGGTATATCGCGGAAATATTTTGTGCGAACATGCCCGTGGAAGCACTGAAGTTTCTTGCAACATGTACAATAAAGTGATATACGTCTGACACAACGTAGCTATCTGCTGACCAATAGCAGCCATCTAATATTATAATATTGGGATTCTTATTGTCTCAGTCAAATAGGGTCACAGCTCCTTCAAGTACGAGCGGAAAGAGCGGAAAGCAGTGATATGTTGTTAATCAGAAAGCATGTTGAAACCCATGCAGCAGGCAGTCAAGTTTTCCCACCATAAACCTTCATGTCTATCCACGGTCAGTAGAGGTGCTTACGAAAATTCACTCGCTGGATTAGGGTAGGTTACATCAGTGTTTTGATGTTGGGGATGGACACTGCCCATCTACCCTCGGCCCACCACCCTCTGCTCCAACTCTCAACCACCCACCCCTCTGTCCCCTCCCAGCTCACCCCTATAGTCTACGCTTAAGGGCGCGGTCTACCGCAATTTTCATCACCATTATTTTATTTTTATTTGTACCAGAATTTTTTTTCTTTTTTTAGACACATAATGTGAATGAATTTGGCTGTTATGAATTTTTTTTTTATCTGTCATAGTTTTCACGTAATGGCTTGTTAAAGTCATATTTTGTATGTTTCCGTTTTAACGACTACACTAATACAAACTGATATACCAAACTAAAAAAAAATCACAGTGGATAAAGACACTGCAGGCTACAATGACATGCTCATAAAATTAAAGAATAAAAATTATTTGTATTTAAAAAATATATATTGAATTTTTTAAATTTTAATTTTGAGTTTCAGCATTTTTTAAAATCACGCGAAAACTATGAGGGATAAAAAAATTTCATTAGAGCCAAATTTAGTCACATTTTGTGTCTAAAACAAGAAAAAAAATATCTGGTTCAAATAAAAAATATAACAATTGGTGATGAAAATTGCGGTAGACCGCGCCCTTAATACAAGTTGGTGCAGAAACCTTTTCGCGAAAATCAGTGTCCCCTACTGATGAGGAACACATCAGCCTCAACGTATGTGTCGGAGTGGGGAACACGAGCTTCATAAACAGAGTCAGTAGTAGAAATGAACTGCCTGGAGCGAGTTCATGCCCGCGACAAAGCTCCTCGCCGCCGCGCCGACACGAACCAGGTCACCCGCCAGCCCTCATTTCCGCAGACACAGAGCAGAGGCAGCCAGAAGCCCAGCGGCAAGGTAACCTGCACAAAAACACGATCAATGCTGGAGACAGGCTCACACAGACAAAAAAAATGTGTTAAACCATCCCTGAGCGTCACCAGCTTGGGAGGCTCAGTAGATTCAGCTGTGATACGGTATTTAATAGGGCGATTCAATGAAAATTTCAGTTGTTTTGAATTTGTTTTTATTCGTATGAGATATGGTTTGTTTTGTACGCATATATTGGGACTATTTGTCTCTGTAACAAAAATTTCATAGTTTTTGCATTATACTATATTAAAGTCAAATTTTACGTAAGACTGTTTTATGCAATAAGGGAAAACCAACTTACGTACCAAAGTGAAACAAATTCACACTTAATATCGGTGTCATGGACTATGTTACTAAATTAGCATTTCTTTATTTCAAATGCATTATTTTTTAAAATATATAAAAATATGTCAATGCGGTTTGTAAAAATATCATGTCATAGTACATGGCACTGTTCTTCTTTGTAATTTTTTTTTTTCATTTCAGTAAGTGTGTTGGTTTTCCTTTACTACATAAAACCGTTTAATGAATAACTTTGACTTTAATATGATATATTACAGAAACCATGAAAGCGTTACAGTAAAAATAGTTACAGTATATCCCTACAAAACAAACTATATCTCACACGATTTAAAAAAACTTAAAAAAAAAAAAAAAATTAAAATTTTCGGCGAACCGTCCTCTTTAAGGCGCAGCAGTAACTAGTAGCCAATACATACTTGAACTGAAGTGGCGAGATTTTGGTCAGCACTCAACATCTATGTCTTAAGCGCTGGTGAGGGATGGCATGATGTAAGTACGGAGCAGCGCCTGAATGAAGGGACGGGGGAAATAGGAGATCCCCGAGAAAACTCACCGAACCGCTGGGAATCGAACCGGATCGCCTTGGTAGGAGGTAAGTGCTATAACCATTATGCCAACCGTGACTCCTACATGCTGGAATTTGAGGAGGTGTTGCAATAAATAGCAGTGTAAGATCCGGATGATTATAAATTATGCTAGTGTTAACATAACACAATTTTTGTACAAATAAAATCTCTGGTAGTAACATTTGACTAATAATTTCATTCCTTAATGCAATTAGGGCAATTCAAGAATGTATCACAGCATTCCTTGCATATGTTAAGTCTCACTGACAGGCGAGACAGATAATTTTTTCGTTAAAAAAAAAATAGCCCAAATACAACTGATTTGGATGGCTGAAGATTTCCTAGTGGCATTTTATAGCTTTATGGGAACATATTATTTTTTCGTCTTCTCATCCGCGTTGTGCATGGCAGGTACCAATCAACTGCAAAAACGAGCAGTTTTGCTTCCGAAATCTGCACTGGGAATGGGTTTTTTAAATATAAAATCAATTCGGGAAAAAGTTACCCCGAAGAACTAAATTTTGGCCATATTACTTTGCTATTTATAGACACCCGAAAATGTCGTGGGTACAAGGACCAGCTGGTTGGAATCCACAGTCCTGTGTACGCTCTGCCCTCAACTACTTGTACATTGCCTGCTGCTACAGTGAGCGGCCAGTAGTGGCGTATCCTGGTCGTGTTGCAAGGCATGCGTTGCTGAGCAGTGACTATACACAACACTGTGGAACATTAGACTTGTAGGAGCAGGTACAGTCGTCTTCCAGTAGCGTACAAGAGGCAAGGAATATATGCTCCACTATATTCCTGGGTCTACACAGTACATGTTTATTGGACATGACAGGTAGGCACATTGATTCCACGTGATCAGTGTGTATAGTCGTGTATAGTCGGAGCTGATATTTAGAGCCGCGATTTTATGGCGAAAAGATGTTTGCAACATTTGGTTTCGATGCGTCATGTGCACACCTGGAGCTATTCTACATCGTCTGTGGTTGGATGATTTTACTCTCACTTGCGTTGGCAAATTATAGACGTACAGACTCACAATAATCTTATTCTGATTGGTGCAGTAAAATGAGAAACGTGTCTGAACAAAGACACGCTGCCAATAACCTTGAAACAGAACTGCCTATGTGCACGTGAGTCACTGAAACAAAGTGGGACAAAAATCTTTTCGCGACAAAATCGTGGTCCTGCTGATATTGCATGCTTTGGAGCACGACCACAATACGCCACTGATGGCCAGTTGTACATGTGACAAAGTAGCACAATAGTCAGTAAGCGTTTTCATGCCGGTCTGCTATTGGTTCACAGGCCTCAAGGAAGAGTTTCTGTAACAGTCACCCAGTCGCGTAAGTAATTAAGCAGCACAGTAGTTTGAAATCTAATGTCTTCTCAAATTAATGCACTATTTACATTAGCGACTGTTTTAAACGATGAATGTCTATATATCATTAAAGTTCTGCTATTGCATAAAAGTATTTACCAGGACCAGTCAAGAAAATACTGTCCAGACAGACAATCTTGGAACCAAACCTAAAGCGAGAAAACAACGCGAATTGCCTTTCACAATGTAACGGCTTCTCCTACTAAACTTGAAGCCATTGATTTTACATGGGAACTCGAAGTTGGAGCAAACACTTCTTGCTGGCGTTCAAGTGGGAAAGAAATCGTAATTTTGGCATTTGTATGAAATATTGTGAGTTTTCTGACATTATTTGGAAAAACATATTCCCGTTACAAAAAAAAAACTAGCTCAACCAGTTTTCCCATAGTGGCATTTGAAATTCAAAATTTTCATGTTTTTTTTTCGTTCTTTCGAGCCGCAAATTTTAATGAACAAAATTAAATAAAAAATCCGTGTGGAAGTTATATGTCATTGGCCACTGTTCAGCATGTATGAAAACCCAATACAAATAACTTTGCACGTAAAAGAAGTGTTAAAATCATAGAAATATTTCAAAATTTCAGGAAAATTTTTTAAGTACAAAAATTTAATTTGTAAGAGGTTTTATACATGTAGCAGCAGCCCGTCACATCTAGTTTGCATGTAAGATTTTTACTTCATTACGTCCAGTTGTTTTTGCGACGTATAAGAACGAAAAACATGTAAATTTTGACTTTCAATTGCCATTGTGGCAACACTGGCTGAGCTATTTTTGTGCGCAGAAATTTTACTCCCAAGTAACGTCTACAAAACTAATAATATTTGAAGAAAAAAATACGATTTTCCCCATTTTAACATCCTTAACATACATTTTAATGATACCTCTTTCAAACAAAAAGTACTCTGAGGTCGATTGTACGAACGTTGGTATGTTCGAGTATTAGCTACCAGCATTTTAGCTTATTCTCTCGCTAAACGCCTAGCCTAGTTCTGTAACCAGCTTTTGTTAGCTGGTAAATTACTAAGATATAAAGAGTTTAAGTGGTGTTTTTATGAGTTATGTTGGTAATAATAGAGTTAAGCAGAAATATAGTTTTTCTATTTCGAAAACTGGGATGATGTTGCCATGTGTGTAATGTTTATTTACTTAATATATTTTTATTTTTCATATTTTTTTACAAATTTCGTACGGATAACTATAACCTCCACAAAGGTAATGTCAAATAATAATTAACAGAGATGAAAGTTATCAGAAACTTCAAGACATTCGTTACTTTGATCTGAGTATTATGTTTTGTATGTTTTTCTTCTATTCAATATAAAACATTTAACTGAAGTTAAACACAAATACCACCTATAGCGTATTTCAAACTAAGATTAAAAAAAAAAATATGCAACTAAATAGTAAAAATTAAAAGCTTGAATGGAACATGTGCTCGTACAGATAAAACGAGGAAAATCATCCACTGAACAAAGCGTGGGTGTAATGATTACGTTGCTGCGTGCTGTTGTGTTTCCACAAGCTGTTAATTTTCGTTCCGAATTCGGCTTTAACCACGGCACTTATTAATACAGTTTTAATTTAAAATGTTTGAAAACTAATTTGGAAGTAACACTGGATTTATACAGCACACGCGTATAATAATTAGTTTGACATTGTATATGAATTTGCTTGGTTAGGGGTACTATTTTCAGAGCTCAGAACCCCTTTACACAATTTGTTTTTTTTTTCTTTAACCCAGTCCACACACTCGTGATTCACAAAATTTCCACCACTGTCACCGCTACCTTGTAAACCGCTGCACGCTCGCCACTATTCTCCTGTTAAATATTTAACAGGTCCTCTCCCGTCCTATTAGCTAAACGGAGAATAAACTCACTGGCTAACAATAACATTCGTTCATACGATGCATTTTCAGCCTGACAGGAGAACATATTTTATCAGGAGCACTAACCAGTAGTGGTACAACTGGCCCTGTGGGAATTTTTTTTTTCGCAATTGGTTACTGTCACATTGACCAACTTCGCCAATATTTAATGTTTAATATCAGTATCTAATATTTAACCTTAAAATTCAAATTTACCAATAAAAGTTTATTATTATTAATATTATTATTATTTCTTCCGAATTCTGAGAGGTTTTACATATTAACTCTTTGTGGGTAATATATTTGAAAATTGATCCACAAGGAAGATTTTTTTTAAATATTGTTCTCCATTTAAAAACTGTGACGGCCAGCTTTGAAACTGGAGCACTTAACAAAGAACGTTTGCCACCATTTTGGATTGATCTATATTTTGTAATAACTTTGGCTTGTGCTAAATTGCACAATATTTCATGATAAAGTGTGACATGGTAAACGGGTCAAGTGAAAAATTAATTAAATTATTTCACCAATTAGACTTGTGGGGTTGCAGAAATCGAGTTTTATACATGTCTACATAGTAATAATAGAAACTAAATTAATGAGAGGATCCTATTACTGTTAAACTAACTGAACATTCTTGTAAGACGTATTCTGCGCCTCGACTTGACAAATGTATTAACCTTACTTGGAAACCATTTTCATAACATAGGTTAAATAAATTTAAGATATTGGCAGTTGTACCACCTTATGCATACTTAGGACTAGTTTGATGTCGCAGACTTGTTCTTAGACATCGGTGACATATATGTATACAATTCTTCACATCTATGGCCACAAAATAAATAATATATTATCAGAAGCGACAAGTGCAGCTTTTTCATTGTTATTTTACCAGCTCTCGCGGCGTACAGGAATGTAAACAAAGCCACATAGATTTGCGTAATTTATTTTAAAACCACATGCTGCTTCAGACACTGTAATGAATTTGTATGTTATTTAAAGACACGCGGATGGTAAACGTGACGTTTCGAAGATTAACATAAAAAATAATAACGAACTGTATCTGAAGTGACATCAGGGAGGTTTTTGATCGTTGTTATTGCGTCAGCTCTCTGGAAAGTAAACACAGCCATGTGGAATTTGAAATAGTGTTTTAAACAACCCAGGGGTGAATCCAGGTGCGAGGTAATGTCGGAATATATAACCCCCCCCCCCACCCCCCACCTCATCCTGAGCCAGCCCGAAATTCTGAGTAAATCGCCATACTTTCCACTACTGTACTAACATTCTGAAAACAAACAAAACAATCATTATTCTATGTCTGTGTGTATGTACGTATGGATATTTATATAGTGCATTGTTACAAAAATATACCTCAACCCGCCAGCCACCGAAAAAAAAAAAAAAATTAAATTAAAATTCCTTGCTACAACTCTGAAGTAACAACTTATATTTCAATAAATATACTTTAATGAGTTTATAACTCTATTAAATATTTGGAAATGGCAAATCGTTACCTTAATAGTAAAAGCTCGTAACTCCATATTATGAATATTTGACATTCCAGCTCTTCTAAACCATCATAATTAAGTATTTACAAAGAACTATTGCTACAAGTAGATATAAAACTTCCATTTATAACAATATTATACAAAGTTATGTACTTTTTTGCAGTGTGAGGGAAATAAAATAGTTTTTCTCTCCTTTTTTCTAAATGGATGCGAAATGGAGTTACGATGTTTTACTGTCAAGATAACGAAATATGACACACCTTACTTGACAATTTCCTCGCAGATTATAAAATACTGCTTACTAAACTTCTGTGTAACCAAACATCAACGAACTCCCGACACTATGACAATCCTAAGAGAATACTAGTACGATATCCATATATCGTAACTGCCCATCTCATCCACTATGTCCTGTGACCGTGCCCGTTCGTCAGTTGTTACTTTGTATTTCTCACTGTTAAGGGGGTGGTGTACAGAACATTTTAATTGTTTTAATGGTTAAATATTTGCACGAGAAAGTGTTTGTTTGTGTACGGACACTGTTACTATTTTTCGCAATGAAATTTTTTTAGCTCTCATAGTTTTTGTACAGTGCTAGGTCAAAGTCCAAATTTGCTTTGACTGAAGCTGCTGCACATCTAGGTTTGTTAATTTGTATTAATTTCGTTCTATAGTTCCATTATCTCTTGAATTTCAAACACAATCATCATTAGCCACGTACATTCCTCTTCAAAATTCTGAATTCAGTCTCGCACTTCATACGTTGTTGCACTACTTTAACAGTCCGGTATAAAATAGGAATTTTATGTCATTCAAGTAGAAATTAATTAATTGCAATCTGCAGGACCAAAAACGTTTATTTGTTGTTTACTGCTAGGAAATGTGGACTGCACGTGTGATTAACTAAACACAACGTGCCACGGTCTATGCGTACTTTAGGCCTAGAACTTCATGTTCTGATGGGCAATAACGTTATCATAGAGACCAGGATATTTCGCGTGTTCAATGACCAGCCGGCTGTACTTCGTAGTCCTGTGTACGCTCTGTCCTCATCTACTTGTACATTGTATTCTACTCTACAGTACACACACTGTAAAAAACCTTCCTAAAATGTTAAGGAAGTAATTAATCTAAACGCAGTATGGGACAGTTTCCATACTTCCGTCTTGTAAATATGCGAATTTTAATACTTGTTACAATACAAGTATAGTGTTGCGTGTTGGCCGGGCAGCAGGCACATTACATCATGCTGGGTGGTCAGCCCTGTGAGTCAACCAGTGGTGTCATGGGTTTCCACAGCTATGTCGCAACTCCCGAGAGACGTCACTGGTTTTCCCCGATGACGCCAGTGCGAGTACGTGACGCTCAACTACTACGACCGTGGTAATGTCTATTTTTAGACTCTAGGTCACTGTATGTCATCAGCCATTGACGTCATTGAAGGGGCCGTATAAAAGCATCGGAACTGCGCAACATGAGTCAGTCTAGTAGTGAAGAGACAGTGAGAAGTGACAGTCGTGGAGAGTCTGGGAGAGAGTCTAGTAGTGAAGAGTCTAGTAGTGCAGAGACAGTGAGAAGTGACAGTCGTGGAGAGTCTAGTATTGCAGAGTCTGGAAGAGAGTCGGGAAGAGTCAGCCTTGTGCAGTCTTGTGATAGTGAAGATGAAGTGAGACCGAGAGAGGTGTGAGGCAGCGAGCGCCCCTAGGGGCGGCGTTGCCCCCGAGACGACGATGGACGTCGTGAGAAGTGACGGGCCGCCTTGAAGGCGGTATCACGACGGCGTCGAGGCTGGTGTAACATCGACGGAGCTGACGGGGTGTGGCGTCTTGAGGATGCCAACACGGCGGCGGTAGTCGGTGTCGAGGCTGTGTGACGCCAGCGAGCTGCAGGATGGACGAACAACACTTGTGGTGTTGTGTTGGAGTGCTGCAGAGGTGGTGAGCTGTGGAGAACAACACTGACAGTGTTGTGTCGAGGAGTGCAGTAACTGATGACTTGAGGAGACTGTCTGCCTGGTGATTCAAGAGAAGAAGTGCTTCGAGAGTTCGCTATTGGTACTGCTCGGAGGAGGTGCTAAGCTTGTGCAGAGAGGCTGGTGAGGGCATCTTGGTGATGTCAGGAAGACATCTTGGTGATGTCAGGAAGACATCTTGGGGACGTCGGGGTCTACTTCGAGGCTACAGGCACATACCTTCGGAGCAGTACTGGGCGAGACAAGAAGGCTTCTGCTGCGGGTCGACAGGCGAAGAAGGAGGTGCGCGACGGGAGTCGAACCGAAGACCTCAAGAGTGAAGACAGCAATGCACTCTGGGTGCTGCGCAGCACATGGTGAGCCATCCTCCCTTAAGACTGTTAAGGTTGTACATTGTCATTTGAGTAACCGTTGATTGGATATATGACAGGATTTTGTGATTTGTAGTGTTTAATTAATTAATGGTTAATATTGTTGTGCTTTAATTGTCTAATTTAACTAACGTTCTGTGGAACAGTACTGACTGTATGCGCAATTAATTGTGTTGTTAGAGTTATATTTGATTACTGTTTTGTGTATTTCATAGCTTTGTGAGCTATGAAATCCAGTACTTGATTTAACTCTTTTATTTATAATTATAAGACCTCTATCCCAAAAGAACTCATGGGAATTGCCCACATTGAAAAGTTTGTGTTCCTCAAACCTGTAACAATAGTAACGTTAGTATATATTTGACTGTTTTATAAAAAAAAGTTTAGGATTGCTACCACGGATGTCTGGAAAACAATTCTACCATACCTACTTTCTTAGCACTCCTATACGCACGTGCAGTAAATTTACAAACTATTTTTAGAGTGTATGGCAAGTTAGCGTAGGAACCAGCTGAGTGTTTTAACGCCGGTTCTGACTAGAGACCTGAAAAATTCGCGTGTTCCTTCAGGCACAAGCTGGAATTCCAGCAATTGTTAAGTTCGTGCTACTTTCACAATTGGTCGTTGACTTATTTGACACCGCCTTGAATTCGATGAGCCAATAATAACAACGTAACTAAATGCGGGCCCATTTCACTGTGTCAGTGAGAAGCCAACGGACAGACGTTGTCTGCTTGAATACACAGATATTCTTGAAGGCTGGCCTACAGGTCTCTGAAATCGCGAAATTTCCAGGTCTCTAGTTCTGAATCATCAAGCCCGAGTTTCTGTAGCAGTTATTCAATCCCTCGGGACCCCGATTTTTCTCGAAAAGAATTTTGCCCCACTTTATTTCGGTGCCTTATGTGCACAATTGCAGTTCTGCTTCGTTGTCAGTGATTGCATATTTTAACTCTCACCAGCCTTCGTATTCTACCGGCAAAACACATACGTGCGGTGTTGCAGGAACGTTATTGTAATTGGCTCAGTCAAATGAGATACGGCTCTTCACATAGACACGCTGCCAATAACCATGAAGCATAACTGCAGATGTTCTCGTAAGGTACTGAAACATATTGGGGCAAAATTATTTTCGCAAAAAACAGGGGTTCGTATCAATCACAAAATTAAAATACGTGTACAAGATTTTAAAGTCTAGCTCATTCTCAAATGAATTCGTGAAATTTCGCGTCTATTTATCAACCACGGCCGTGGAGGTTACTTCACAAGGATAGCGCTTTTGCATGCCAGAAATGAACACAGATATTTATGTTTATTTTTAGCTTAGAGCACCATACTTTAAACCTCGTTCCTCAAAGTATACATCCATGTACGGAGAGGAACGTATTTTATAGTTCCTTATCCTGGACTGACATTTATTTATAACGGCAGCAGGAGCAAGCAGGCAAAAGGAACGTCGTCTTTCCTTTGGGGCGTTCAGAGAGAGACTTGAATTAGTAATGGAAGTGAATATTTGAACACGCTGCACACTTCTCTGGTTCGCCTCTGCTGCTCAACTTTGTCGGATATCACTCCAGGATGCAAGTAAGACGGGTAAGTTCCTGCCTCCCAAGCGGGCGACGTAATTCTTGTCGAATGCTTCCCAATTAGAAATATGAAACAGTAGAATGGTGACAGTCTGAGAGGTAAGACTGTTAAAAAGAATGACTGGCTGAGTATCCACAGGATGCTTTTGTTTTCTACCTACATTCGGGAGGATCTTCTGGTAGAATCCTAGCCAGGCCATCTTCATTTAAGAGCGTTCCAGAGGGATTTTTTTTTGTATGAAACAGTGGTAATTTTGTAGACATTACTTGGATGTTCTTCAACTCTTTAAAAATTTAATTAGCTCAGCCAGTTTTCCCGTAATGGCAGCTCAAAGTCAAAATATACCTTTCTTTAGTTCATAACCCCCCCCCCCCCAAAAAAAAATAAAACACTAATCAACATGATGAAACTTAATAATTCACAGTAAAAGTAAATGTCACTGTAAATTTTCCCATTCAACCTATAGTCTAGAGACAAAACAGTTTTTTCAATTTTCCCAAAAGTTGACCGAAGTGGAATCTTTACCTTCATCCTCACGCCCATTCAATTGGTTCCTATGCCTTATGTGCACATCCACAGCTCTGTTTCATTGCTAAGGCCATGATCTTTCATTTACTTCAGACAATTGCAAATAACTCGAATACTTTTCAACCAAATGTTTTGAAAAAATTTTGAGACTGTGCATAGACATACGATACACAACTTTTCCAGAGCGTTATATATATTGTACCGTTTGCTAGCAAAAAATTATTTTGCTTCATTTTGGCGTATTTTGACGATATTTCAGCGGCAAAAATATAAAAATCCGTTTGGTGTATTTCAACAGAAAAATTCAGATACGAACTATGATATACAGGTGTTAAAATTGCAACAATGAATTTTAGATACATGTATTAACTTGCTTTAAAAAAATATTTTCGAAACCACAGCAAAACTAACGAGCGAGGCCTTAACGACTGGATGATTTAACTCCCACTTGACTTAGTGTTATACTGGCAAATCACAGACGTATGGTGTTCCAATTTCCTTACTGTGACCGTTACAGTAGAGTGACCGACGTGTCAGCACAAAGACACGCTGCCAATAACCACGAAGCACAGCTACCGATGTGCACATAATACACTGAAACAAAATGGTACTAAAATCCTGTCGCAACAAAATCATGGCTCTGTTCATTAAGATCTCACTGGACAAAGTTCAGACAGTACCAACCTACAGAAAATAACGGCCGAAACCTGTCCAACATTGACTAGGTTAAAACTGCCAGCAAACTGATGCAGCAGTTAAATAATAGACAGCAGACGGGCATAAACAACATAGTTGAGTCTAACAATCAGCTCAAAGATATCTTGTCCTCATGCATTTTAAAGACTTGCAAACACAAATAAACTACGTAGGCTGGAAAGAAATGTCTCGTTCAGAAAGTTAGAAATGAGCCGTCATTAATCCAAAGCGTTTGAGCACGAAAATCCGTATGGCGAAACCTTCGGGAGCATCTTAAACCGAAGATGACTTGCCCATTTCAATAAACAACGGTATTGGAGCCGAAGCTGTAAGAATGCGCGCGCAGAAGGGAAGAAACCGCACTGGAATATCTTCAGAGGATTTTTCGCTCGCGACGTAGTGGAAACTGCATCTCGGCGACAGATATCCGCGGAGTGGATGGACCAGTCATTCTGGATCACCGAGTGAAGTGTATTGACAAGCATCGGCCGATTGCTTCCGTCTTCTTTGGTAGATATTTCACTCTGCTCCTAAGACTTCGGTTTTTTTCTTAATACCTTCCACCTCTGCTTTATATTCCTTCTTCTCTCTTAATCCCTGTACACACTATCCAAAATTCAGTATATAATTCCGTCAATGGCGGATCTAGGGGGGGGGGAGGGAGCAGACTGCCCCGGGTGTCGGGTTTGGGGGGGGGGCGTAGGTGGTGACGAAAATTTTTACTTGGGAATGAAACGTAAATGAGTGTAAAAATATACAATATCTACTAATATTTAGACTTTTACTAGTTTTGTATTTTTGTATTTGTATTAGCCTTGAACACTGTATAATGTTATAAATTCAGTATTTATAATTAGAATGAACACTTAAAACACTGCAAATGGTAACTAGTAAGTACAGATTTTATGTATTTCTACTAAAATTTTATACTGTTACTAGCTGACTCGACAGGCGTTGTCCTGTCTTAACGATGACTATTGAAATCGAATTGTTATAATTAATGTTGATAAATAAATCTCAAGGGCAGTCGCTAAGTGTTTGTTTTATTTTTTGTTTGTTTTCTTGAAAATCCATGTTTTTCACATATGGCCAG
Source organism: Medauroidea extradentata (assembly GCA_003012365.1). Taxonomy (NCBI): domain Eukaryota; kingdom Metazoa; phylum Arthropoda; class Insecta; order Phasmatodea; family Phasmatidae; genus Medauroidea; species Medauroidea extradentata. The sequence continues at coordinate 57,148 of PNEQ01023007.1, forward strand.
TTATATGTCGCCTGTTCCCGTGTCGGAATACCAACAAAACTATTTATATACTAAGAATGTTGTATATCATAAAGCATTAAAATAATAAACACACTTTTTTAAAATTAATTATAACAATTCGATTTCAATAGTCATCGTTAAGACAGGAAGCATGTAGGCAAAATTATGGAAAACAATATTCGTATTTGTTTAGCATTTGACGAAATTAAAGCATCCTCAAAGCGTAATGGCTCTGAACTAACCGTGATGTACACTAAGAAATTCAGTTATCTTTATTTTTTATAAATAAAATAACTCCGATCGAAGCATTTGTTTTAAACGATATTCAGATTTTTTACATCCTCTTTGTCAAATGTTTATATTGTCCAAAGCGCTAAGGTTAAATTAGAAATGATATTATATGGTTGTTAAGTATTCTTAAATGGTATTGTTAAATAAATTTTCTAATTTTCCGCGCAATTTTTAAATTTTTTTTAAAAATTATAACCTTCTCCTGACAATAACAAACACAACAAAAAAAAAAGTAAAATCGGTCCAGCCGTTCACGCGTGATGGCGTGACCAAGGGAAATAGGGATTCATTTATATATATATATATATAGTATATAAATAAATGAAAACTGACTGATTGACTGACTGACTGACTGACTGACTGACTGACATATCAAACTGCAGCCCAAACCACTGGACCTAGAATCGTGAAATTTTTTGTGGGGGTTCCCTTCAGGTCGTAGGCGAGCACTAAGAAGGGATTTTTCGAAATTCGACCTCTAAGAGGGTGAAAAGGGGTGAAATGTGTTTACGAAGAAACGTCGATAGAGCTCGAACCCGACGGCCAATCATCGTGATTTTTACTTTAATAGGACACTCGTAAAAATGCATATTAGAGAATTTAAGGATTTTTCGAAGTTCAATTTTTAAGGGGCTGAAAAGACCTTAAATGTGTTTCCAATCAACTATCGATATCTATCGAACCCTTCGGGATAGAGAGTTGATATTAACTTTAAAATATTGCGTACGTAAATACCCAAAAAGTATTTTTAGGTTTTTTGAAATTCGACTCCCAGGCAGTAAAAAGAGGCAAAATGTGTTTTTTATGAATCGTCTATATCTTTGAAACACAATTGGCTATCACCGTGATTTTAACTTTAATTGGTTACTTTAACAAATGTCTATGACAGGACTTAAAGACGTTTCGAAATTCTTTATTTAAAGGGGTGAAAATACGTGAAATGTGTTTTCGATTATCCTTCCATATCTATCCAATCAATCGAGATATCAAAGTGCTCTTTGATTTAAATTGGTGCTTTTGTAAATATTCCAAGTACCACTTAAAATATATTTTCTGAATTCGGCCTTAAACTGGTGAAAAAAGGGGTATTATGAGTTTTCGACTCACATTCGATATATATCGATCCCATTGTTTTTTATATAGTGACGTGATTTTTGTTTAGGATTGATGCTTACTCAAATACCTAAAAAGTAATTTCAGGAATTTTCGAAATTCGCCACCTAAGGACGTGACAAGGGGTAAAAAGTGGTGAAAAGCGTTTTCTATTAATCGTCTATATATCTTGAACCCAGCGGGCTAATGTTGTGTTCTTTACGTCCACGAGATACCAATAAAGTATTCTAAAACGTGATTCAAGGGTTTTTCGAAATTTACTCTCTTAAGTGGTTAAAAGACCTTGAACTTGTTTTAGATAAATCCTCGATATCTATCGAACCCGTCGAGATATATACAATTAATTTTTGCTTCAGGATGATGATTACAGAAATTACCTCAAAACAGTTTTCAGATTTTTCGAAATTCGATTTCTCAATGCTGTGCAGGGGTGATATGTGTTTTTTTAGTGAATGATCGATTTTAATTCAATTGAACGGGCTAGCGATGTGATTTACACTTCAGTTGGATACTTATACAAATTTCTAAGATGTAAATTTAAAATATTTCGAAATTCGACACCCAAAACGGTGAAAAAGCACAAAATTTATTTTCCATCAACCCACGATATCTATCTAATCAGTAGCGATATTGAGGTGTTGTTCGCGTCAGAGTGATGCTTACGTAAATATTTAAAAAAAATATGCATGTAATTTTTTTTCTTTATAAGAAACGTGATTATTAAGAATAAAACTAAGTTGGTCAATATACAAGGCAGACGATCCGAAAAGCAGGAACGAGCAGCGAGAAACAACTTATACAGGAGTTTCACTACAGTAACCTATCGATACGTGGTGTTGTACAACCTCTATGAGCCCAGAACACAGATATATATATTCTTTAATACGTTTTATTTTCATGAATTATTTCGACGTTACGTGACGCATTTGTTTGTTACTCAGGTCTAAATTCCGGGAGGTTCTGGGCTCGAATTCCGTTAAAAGCTGCGTGCGAACGTTCAATTCTGACACACAAAAACTACAAGGCAGATCGAATTAGTGCAATTTACATGTAGTCTTTAAAATGGGTAAAATTTCAGTTTGCTTTCCACTTAGGTTCCTCTACAATATCAGCTGACATATAGTCGGTATACTGCCTAAAGTGATTAAGTCATAAATGCTACTTCGTCTAAAACAGTATTAAATTGTACATATTTACAAAAATTTGGTATGTTACTACACTGCGACACAACAGTACGAAACGACGAATAGACTTTAAACTTGGGAAATTGTTCGTGAACAACATATACATATTCCTAGCATTTTTATAATATTATCTCATTTTGACTTTGTCTTTTTTGGCAGTAAACCGACGGTATATCATCTTCCTAATCTCAGTTTTGGGGCACCAAATACGTTTCCGCGAAACCTTTATCCACTAAAACTTTGTAATGTCAATAAAGTTAAAGTGAATATTTTGAAAATATATAATTGAGGGGACCGTCACCAATGGTTGAGCACAGGGTAAACAGATGTTTCTCATTCGATTAACCTCTTACCTTAGGTGTCTGTAATTACCCCACAACGTCAAATAGGCAGTTTTATAAATAAGGTCCAGGCGAAGTCGCTGTTAGTGGCAGGGACAAACTTAAGACTGCTTTTCGCGTGGACAGCTATGGCTACTTATCCTGCTGCAGAATTAGTTCAAC